>JAMZAV010001969.1:0-162510 GCA_024449915.1 Sweltsa coloradensis | reverse complement strand
CTTCATATAACATTTCTTTTTATCTGTTATATACTATTTGTACAAGAACCGAAAAAATATCCTCCGTCCGGTCGGGGCTCCCCCACCAAACCCACATGGTACAAAATCATGTACTTTACCCAGGAAAGAGCATAATATATGCATAAAAATTAGTTTTGGGATTTCACCAGTTCTTGCCAGCAGTTCAATTCAATTCAATTTTATACATATTGAATCCTACAATATATCATGTTTTGCACATGATTTAACTTGAAATCCCCCACTGAAAATTTGTGGTGAGTGGGGTGGTATATAGACTCGAAATCCATTTTTTTTTTAAATAAATAATTTAATAAGAGTTTTTGGAAGTTTTACGGTAACACAACTGATATTCAGTATTGGACTTGATTAAAATGTCTCCGAACCAACCCACTTGAAGTTGATGCCATCGGCTAGCAAATCATTGGCCAACTAGCAACCGATCGGAAATTGAATCAGGGAGATAGGGACCCGCATCTTGCAATTTTTCAATGTTCATATATTAATGGCGGACATACTTAGTTGGTATGTGTATTATATAAGTAATTTTATTTATTTATAATTAAATCTAATAAATTACTAATGTGACTGATTATACATCCCGGATTCGCTGGGACACTTCAGTTTTACGCTGTCTCGGCGCCACAAAGGCTTTTTAATAGCCCTCAGAAGTCCTGGGATATGGATGGATAGATGATTCTAGAGTCCCGGATTTAATTCTATGACAAGACAAACAATGATGATTTTTATTTGAAACTATTCTTGGCTACACTCAACGATTACTACAAATGCATATTTATTTATGTAATTTTTATATTTATTTAATATTATCCAATGCAGTTAATCTTATTAAAGTGATTTACAAAAGAAGATAGGTAATATAATATTTATAACCTCCCGTAAGGAATATAATAAAGTAAATAAACGATATTTTGTTTTATCTGATTCTGATTCCTATAGGGGCTACACACTTAATTTACAAGATACAAAATCGACTTGAATGAGTAGGCCTATAGCAAACACAACTAGGCTAATACTCAGGGAAGGAATGCTTGCGATATAAAAACAATGTGTTCACTCTGAAAGCCTGCTGGGCGTCTTTTGTAATTGCAAACCTATGTTTTTAGGTTTAGGCCCTAATCAAAGAAATGTAAACTACGAAAATCGAACATTTACGATTTTTCTAAAGTACATTTTTCTTTTGAGTTTTCTGTTTATTCACTCTAACTCCCTTCATGTTGATATAAGAAAAATACTCTTTTCCTTTAACCTGTCTCGTTTTTTATTTTTATTGCACTTTCATAAACGAATTGTTTTACTTACTCCACTTTTCCCCTTTCCAAATTGATCATGAAAATTATTTTGCTGAACAAAATTATCCCGCCACACAATCAAACATGTTACCACACATTCGTTTTTCTACCACTACGTAGCGCTGTTGACGTTACTTGTCACTGGGCTCCGAATCGATAACCAATCACAATGTCTGACTCACGAACTTAAAAATATAACTGACGTGATGAAATATCTTATATGTCAAATTTATGTACTTGAAATATCGTAAATAACATAATTTTATTTAATGTAATCATTACTGTACATCGTGAAATTTACTTCTTCCTATTAGTGAAAATATATAATGAAGAGAACGTCATAAATTTGAAACCAACCAATCGCGTTGCCGCTTTGGTCATGGGTAGGCGGAGCTGAACAGTTTTCAGGAATTCCGTTACGAAATCGTTGCATTTCCTACGGCGTCGGCGGCAAACTCTCTTGTTCTCTGGCATCTTCATCGCAAGAAGCAAACAAGTGTTGTTCGTAACCAATTTCGACATTACAAATTTATAGACAGAAAATGAGGGAGATCGTTCACATTCAAGCTGGGCAGTGCGGTAACCAAATCGGGGCCAAGGTAAATATTTAACAAATCATTCCAGATACGTAATAACGACTCCATTTCGTCGAAATTACATGGGTGCGGTCAATGCTCTGCAACCACCCATGCTTAGCGAAGTGACCCAAGCAGAAGCTCTTATTTCTTGATAGGCTCTGAGGCCCAGGTCCCAGGGTCTTCCAAATAACGTTTCATATTAGACGAAATGGGTTAGCTAAGATTTGTTTCATTTGCTTTCACAGGGTAGGGCTAGCTAGGCCTAGGCCAGGCCTACCGCAGCTTGATTGCATGACTCATGTCCGGGACCGAAGGTCTGTCTAGCTAAGCATAACTTCGATTAGTCCTAGGCCCCTAGCCTATCTAGCTAGGGCCTAGGTAAAGTAAAATCCTGTTTTCTTAGGCCTATACCCCTAGGGGCTATGCGAGGAATAGGGCCTAGACTTGGGACCTAACCGAATAGTGTTCACCGTTCTTGGTCTCATTAGGCTACTTGGTCTTGTTCTTATTCTGATTCCTGGTCTTGTTACTAGATTGCTTCATGCATTTTATCTTTTATTTATGCAATTAATCGGACGTATCGTCAACAGCCGCCATGTTCTACTAGATACTACGAACGAGATCAGGTGTCCTTTTCCGATTCTTGTTCTCATTCCCAGATTTCGGCGAGTCTCGATCGTGCGCTCGACTATTCGGATGCTACTAGCTACGTCACGGATATCATGACGCGTAACGGTGACGTAAAACGAGAATAAGACCAGGGAATGAACGCGTTTTGCCACTATTCGGATAGGCCTAGCTCCCAGAGGCCTACCTAGCCTAGGCCTAGCCTGAATTCTTGGTACTTTTTCGGTTGGGACTGGCCAACTGTCTTCGGATGTGAAAAGTAGGTTGGGGGGTGGGGCGTGAAGCGCTAATATTATTATTACGCGCTTCGCGCCACTCACCCTAACCTACTTTTCCCCCAACATGAAAAGTTGGCCGGTCCCAACCGAAAAAGTATTGAATTCTTCGGTTAAGCGGATCCAACGGTACCCTACTCTTTCGGTTGGTTTGGCCAAACTTCTTTTAGTACTGTTTTAGGGGAAAAGCCTAGGGTGGCGGCAGAGGGGGGGGGGAGTGCGAAGTAATAATAATGATAATATTGTAAAACATAAAGAGCTTCGTGCCCCCCCTCCTGCGTAGGCTACCTTTAAGCTTTTCCCCTAAAACAGCGTTAAAAGAAGTTTGGCCATGCCAACCGAAAGAGTGATCTAACTTAGGTTCGTAATTGACGGCAAATGGGTGGCGTTGCCCCCAACCCTTGACAAATACACGCGAAGTACTTTCGCGAGGCGTAATATCCACTCGCAACACGAGGTGGCGCGGGTAAACTGGGGTCTGGGGCAAAGCCCCAGCCGCCAGAGGCAAATCCGGTGAAGGTGGACATTTTTGGGATCCTGTGTTATATTTGGTGGCCTAAAAGCGATTTGAGGCGACATTTAATCTTAAAAAAACAATTAAAAGAAAGCTAATATTGCATTACTAACTCCTTACGTCACATCATAGGAGTTCGATCCTCTGTCTATAGTCCACACAAGGCCTAGGCTAGGACCACGGCACAATGCGAGTTCAAATAAGCCTAGGCCTACCACCTGCTGGATTTATGTCTATGTTTTCAAGAGGATATGCAAGGTCACTGATTTTATATACTTTCGTTTATTATGATTCATTAAACTAAATCCAAGATCGCCGAAGGCCTAGGCCCTATTGTGATTTCAACCTAGGCCTAGCAGCTGACGTTTGCAAGTCTGCGAGATGCTAGACAAGTTTCACGATTTCATTATTACACTTATTATCAGGAGGATGTTGCACGGGATTTAGGATTGTCTGTGGATTCTCATATTTCTCCAATAACGTCGGATGAAGTTAAAAACATAATTAAGAATGGTTTCGTCGTTCGCGTCGATTTTACGCCTAGTTTAGGCGTCTCGTCTCTTGTTACGTGCGTTGTTGGGTAGCCTGGAGCTTGACCTTGACTTTTTGATACTTTGTTTTTGGCGAGTGGTTGGTAACAGGCCAGGCTACACATCATGTTATGCGCGGTAGTTTTATTGCAGGCGCGGCGATTCAAATGCTAGATCGTAGAAAAGCGCGGTCGCACAATACGTTATCTGCGAGTGTCAATTTGCTAACTCGCAAGCAACAAATTTTCACTCGCAAAGTGGGATTGTCGACGGTTGCCAGGGTTGGTTGCCCCGCAACCCCACTGGGGCTCCACCCCTTTTATGATATTCCTTGAAAAGCTTAGGTACGCGGGTGGGGTAGGGGGGCGCGAAGTGCGTATGTTTTAATAATAATACTACTGCAACACTTAGCCTCCCCCCGCGTACCTAAGCTTTTCGTGGAATATCATTGTTGGCCCACCCCAACAATTAATTCTTCAATCCCCCCTCAACCAACTGAAGAAGTCCCCCTTGGGCACTAACTTGGGCCTAGATGCCATTGTCACTTCAAACTGCGGAAAACAATATTGCAAAAAAAGAATGTTTTAATAATAATACTACTGCAACACTTAGCCTCCCCCCGCGTACCTAAGCTTTTCGTGGAATATCATTGTTGGCCCACCCCAACAATTAATTCTTGAATCCCCCCCCTCAACCAACTGAAGAAGTCCCCCTTGGGCACTAACTTGGGCCTAGATGCCATTGTCACTTCAAACTGCGGAAAACAATATTGCAAAAAAAGAATGTTTTAATTTTAATAATAATACTACTGCAACACTTAGCCTCCCCCCGCGTACCTAAGCTTTTCGTGGAATATCATTGTTGGCTCACCCAACAATTAATTCTTGAATCCCCCCCCCTCAACCAACTGAAGAAGTCCCCCTTGGGCACTAACTTGGGCCTAGATGCCATTGTCACTTCAAACCGCGGAAAACAATATTGCAAAAAAAGAACTCGGAGATAATAGGGGAGAGGGGGGGACATTGGTACAGTTCAGAACGTTTCAATTTTTTTACATATACATGTGCAAATTTGGGAATGAGACCTTTGTCATAGTAAAATACAACCCTTAATCTATGATATGTGTACTACATCTTTCACATTTGTGACCACTACTAATAAATAATCCACATATAGAAAATTATTACAAATGTACCAATGTACCCCATAGGCGGGGCACATTGGTACTAGTATGGGGCACATTGGTACACACATGTTTACTGGTCAGTATTTACAAGTTTAGGCCTACATAGGGTGTTTATTTTATGTATGTCAATAGTGGTTTACATACATGAGCTAATAAACTTGTCCACATAGACCCTAGTATTAGGTGTGTGCTTAAAATTAGCTTAACGTTAAACTACATTATTGTGGGAAAATATCTAGATCGAGGTTTGCCTACAATAGACAGACAGCTTATATACTACACTAGAATGCTATTTTACTATGTATATATATACTAAATACTAATCTAGGCCTAAGATAGACTGCAACATTAGGTCTACAGATAGATTTTTTTATTAACACTAGCTGGTGCATAGGGCCTGTAATGTACCAATGTGCCCCCAAGGCTGTGTACCAATGTGCCCCATCTGGTATTGTTTTAGAAAATAAATTCAAAAAATTTGAGGTTAGGTGTACAGTCATAGCAATGTGCTTACAATTTAATCAGATAAATTGCGGTCATCACATAAAAAAAAATAGCTTGAATTACCTACAATAACATTATAATCAACCATTACAAAGTTTATCACAACTATTTACTTTCCACATCACTAAATACAATTTATATCATAACTTAGCCATTTATCAATGGAAATGGCTCAGATTTTCAGAGCTGGTAGAGTTCCTCACTGCCATCTAGATCACTCATAATACACTGCTGAAAATTAAACATGGGTGGCAAAATTCAAACTGTACTAATGTGCCCCCTGTACCAATGTCCCCCCCTCTCCCCTACGTTTGTAAATCTCGCGGCGCTGCCGAGAGCTGACTGACGAAAAACGAACGTATGACCTTGGTACTGGTACGATGTGACTGTTTCAATTTCAATTTATTTTGGACAACAACAAATAACAATAGTTACAGGTTTCAACAGTTTTCACCGTGTAGTCCATTTTAGTTGTACACAATTATTAAACTTAATGAAGTTTACACAATAGTATATGTATAAATACTATACATACAGTACATCTACTAATAACAAAATACACTACTAATAATACAAAATACACTACACTAACAAATAATCATCTTTCATTACATTGTCTCTCATATTAGGTAATATATAGGCTAACTACCAAAAGCCAATGATACAGTGCAAGTTTACAATATTACATTGTTAATTAACTTGGATAAAGAGAAATGAATAAGAACATTAATTTCCAAATTTCAAATATTGTAACATTTAACAACCAACTGATTGAAAATTATTGTAGGTCAGTTGATGTGATAAAGTCATTTACACTGTAGTAAGCTTTTTGTAATAAAAATTTTGTCAGCTCATTTTTAAATTTAATGTATTGAGGTATATCTTTGATTTCTTTTGGAACAAGGTTGTAGAGAATTTTATTTATATAATCAGAGTTTTTCTGGCCAAGGTTTGTAGAACATTGGCTAAGATGGAGATCATGTTTTTGTCTTGTGTTGTGAGTATGTATATTAGCATTAACTGCAAGGATGTGGATGTTTTTCTTAATGCTTAAGACTGATTTAAGAATGTAAAGACATGGAACTGTAAGAATGTTCAGAGCAATAAAGTAAGGTTTACAATGCTCCATTTGCCCAAGGGAATATAATGCTCTAATTGCTCGTTTTTGTACAATGAAAACTTTATCAATGTGAGTTGACATTCCCCAAAATTCTATCCCATATCTTAGATGTGATTCAAATAGAGAAAAGTAGCATACTTTAGCAGTTGATACATTGCTTATATGTTTGATGCTTTTAATTGCAAAACAAGCAGAGCTTAGTTTTTTTATCAGTATCTTAATGTGAGCATGCCATGTTAAGTTTTTATCTATTGTTAGACCAAGAAAGTTTGTTTGTTCAACTGAGTTTACAACTGATTTGTCATTTGAATTTGCTAGGCAATGTATGAAGTTTAGTGATTTCTTTTTTTGAATTGAATGGAACTGGATAAAGTTAGTTTTTAGAGAATTAAGCAATAGTTTGTTCATTGTAAACCATTCAATAGACTCAGTAAGTCTTTTTTTCTCCCTTTTCTTTGAGTAAAACTGTATTCGCAGCCGTTACGCTAGTAGTAAAGTCATCAGCAAACAACTCGGCATCATCAATATTGTCAGGTAGGTCGTTAATAAAGATAATGAAGAATAGGGGCCCAAGGATCGATCCTTGTGGAACTCCACAAATAACCTTTTCAAATTCTGATTTAATGTTTGTAAATTTGTTGTTCTTAAGATCAGTCAGTACTACGCATTGTAGTCGGTCGGTCAGGTAAGATGTTAAGAGTTTCAATGCATTCCCACGTATACCATAGTAACCGTGACCGGCCGAGACGAAGCCGTACATGCGCACACTCGCCGAATACACGTGCTTTGTGTACAATTTTGCCAGTTCGAGCACGCTCGCGGCCGGTTTGACGCTAAGTTTCAACAGCAGAACGATTTGTATCAATGAAGTTTTGATGTCGAACGATTAGGCCTATGGCAAATTGATGTCAAATCGAAGTCAATTTTTACTTTGATGTCAAGTCTCAGCTCTAGCTAGCAACACTAGTACAATGCCAACTAATGTTGTGATAAAAAAAAGAAGGCTCTAATCTATTAGGCTACTGTATTTTGTTGCTAGTGCTTGCGAATGTAACCGTACCTGCTAAAACGAAGCATATGAGAACAGGGTTCCCACCGACCTGGGGAAAACGTGGAAAAGTCATGGAATTGAAAATATGGGTCAAAATGTCAGGGAATAGTCAGGGAATTGAGGAAAAAAATCAAAAACCTGGAAAAGTCAGGGAAAATGGGAATTTATTTTATCTAGGCTTATTTGGGAGTTGGGACTCAAAAAACATATATTTTCACCCAATTTGTGAAAATGTTTTCCCGACTCTTTAGGAAAAATTTTAAAAAATCAATCATTTGTTTTCGTTGCTAAAATAACCGTTTTAGGAATCTTAACGGTTTGAAGGTGAAATCTAACTGATATTTAGTCAAGCGTTCACAACACAATAACACAAAAACTACATTATTTTGGTATTGCATTCAGCCCACAACTTGTTTATTAAACTCACCAAACGCACTCGAAAAACCTGATTTTCAAAATTTTCACCTGCGGCGCTATTGTAACTCCCCCGTACTTGGTCCTTATATAATACCCTGGGATATTATATAGCCCTCCCGGGATGAAAAGCTTGAACTGAATACAACACTGAGCATATGTATGTGTATCTGTTAGGGGATCCCCCGTAGAAATTTTGCGGGCGGGCCCATGAAACAAAGTTCCACCCCGATGAATTACAAGGAAAAAAATTTTATGGCGTATCGAGGGGGTGCTACGTTCCCGGCAAGCTATTTTTTGGCGTGTATGACACCTGGAATTAAGCAAAACTAGACCTGGAAAAGTCAGGGAAATTGATTCTAAAAAAAAAGTGGGAACCCTGGAGAAGCTGCTCTCTTTATCCGCTAGATCGCATTGGTGTTCCTTTGCATCGCAGATACAGCTGTGAATTACATTCTATTCAAGAATTATTGTTAAAACTTAAAAGTGTTTTAGAGAAAAAGTGTCAAAATTGCCATCTCTAAGCTTTAATGCCCATCTCGAGTCTGCATGCGTACCTGACCTAAGCTGCCGTCAAACGGTGTCTGCTGCTGGCACAACGGTCAGCGCGCTCTGCTACCTCGCGAAGGGTCACCCACCGGTTCGAGTCCCGGTTAAGAAAACTTTTTTTACATTTTTTTTTTTTTTTTTACTTATCCCCTCATTTTTGTTTGTATTTTATTTCTAACGGGTACAATTTTTATAACCTTTCAGTGTAAATTACTCTCATGAGTTTTCTTTCCACAAAATTTGCACTTTCTAGCCCACACTGTGGATGGAACAACACGGATCATGCTTTATGAAGCATCAAAAGCATATGTCAATATTAAAGTAGGCCTAGGCCTACACTCAATGAAATGATCACTGGACCAAATGTCGCTTAGCCATTGCTTGGTTGAACGTAGTCAACATGAACTTGTTCAACTTCTTTTTAAGGCTATTATACCAGCTCTGGCAGATAATTTGAATGTCGAAGAAACATGTCTGAAAAGTTTGCTGAATGAAAGAAGGCCTTTAAAATAACAGAAAAAAAAATTGTGAATTTTTTTGGGCGGTACATGACCCACTTTTGGAAATTATATTTAGATTTTTGGACATAAGTGTACACTACAAATCTAGTTCAAAATTAAATTTTGAGAATCGGTTTTCTGGACATAGGTTCCAAACATCTTTAGGTATAACTTGACTATAGCTAAAATAGTTTTCTGAAAATAGCAGTTGGTGTACGGTTTTTTTTTGTCAAACGGTACAAATACGATTTTTTCCAGTTTTGTACCGTTTGACAAAAAAAATCGTACACCTACTGTTATTTTCAGAAAACTATTTTAGCTATAGTCAAGTTATATCTAAAGGTATTATGAAACTATGTCCAGAAAACCGATTCAAAAAAATTAATTTTGAACTAGATTTGTAGTGTACACTTTTGTCCAAAAATCTAGATCTGATATATCCAATAGTGAGGTTATGTCCTGTCCAAAAAAATTCAATTTCTTTTTCTGTTATTTTAAAGGCCTTCTTTCATTCAGCAAACTTTTCAGACATGGTTCTTCGGCTTTCAAATTATCGGCCAGAGGTGGTACCTACAAAGACAATAGCCTTAACATATTTCAGCATGTGGCAGCAGCATCACATTTCCATGCTATCAGCCTCTAGAGCCTACATCTGCTCAACAAGTTGATGTGTAATGGTGCTTTAATTAAAGTCATCCAGGACAAAATCATAGATATTATGGATACTTTTTATTTTTTGTTGTACATCCCAGCTTGTTCATAATCTTTTGTCTGTGAAAATAAACATCTGAAGTGTGCCATGGCCATAGCAACCCTCGGAAGAATCCACGAGCAGTATGCTCGCAAAGCGTAATATCCACTCACAACGAGGTGGCGCGGGTAAACCGCGGTCATATTATATATTTTATATATAAATTTGGTTTTAGTTAGTGGCCTAAAATGCTATTTAATTGAGGCTACATCGAATCTTTAAAAACAATTAAAAGAAAGCTAATACGTATTGCATACCAACTCCTCCTTACGTCGCGTCAGAGGTCTAGGAGTTTGATCCTCGCCTCGGTCAATGTGAAGTAGGCCTAGGCTAGGACCACGGCACGATGTGAGTCCAAATAGGCCTACCATCTGCTGGATTTACGTCTTATATTTTCTTGAGGACGGGCTGATTTTATAGTAATTAAAATAAACACTTTTGTTTATTATGATTCACAAAACTAAATCCAAGATCGTGGTAGGCGCTATTGTGATTTCAACCTAGTAGCCGACGTTTGCAAGTCTGAGAGATGCTCGGCAAGTTTCACGATTTCATTATTAAACTACCTATCAGGAGGATGTTACACGGGATTTGGGGTTGTCGGTGGCTTCTCATCTTTCTCTCCCATAACGTCAGCTGAAGTTAAAAACAAAATTAAGAATGGTTTCGTCGTTCGCGTCGATTTTGCGCTTAGTGTAGGCGTCTCTTTGTTACCTGCGTTGTTGGACGCCTGGAACTTGACCTTGACTTTTTAACAGTTGGTTTTTGGCGAGCGCGATTGTGTTGTATTGCAGGAGCGGGGATTCAAATGCTAGATCATCAAAAAAAGCGTGATCGCACGATAAGTTATTTTATTTATTTTATTATACATTACGTCTAGTATATAGTTGTAATTGTTTCTAACCCTGCCCATAGCATGATAGCTTATCTAACCAACACTTTGGCAAGATTCAATGTAAAGCCATGTTTGTTGGTGTGTCTCGTCATGTCAATAACGATGCCATGAGCTGTTTGTTGGTGTGTCCCGTCATGTCAATAACGATGCCATGAGCTGTAGGCATTGGGGAAGTTCCTGTTGAAAAGGAACTTTAAGAGATTCAGTTCATCAATTAAAAATACATACAGTTCGAAAACAGCACACAAGATCACACAGTTCGATTATACAGTTCGAGTTCCTTCTTACACCCTTACCTCTAAAAAAGTAACTTTTAAGTTCATTTAAAAAGTTTCCCTTTTCTTTCTAAAAAAAAAAGTTTCTAATTGTTAATGGACTGCAAAGTGACTGACGTGCAACTTGCAATCATGCGTACGGCTGTCGGAGCACAGTGAGCGGTAGGGTAGGGTCATGAATCATGATGATCTCCTACATAGTTATAAATTATAGGTAACGGCAACGTTGTTTGCTAACGAATAAACGAAAAGTGGTGCTAAGCACAAAATGGGACTACATACTTAAAAAACTGGAACGTTTTGCGGAACTTTCTTAAAAAGTTAATTGAAAATATGAACTTGATCAATTAAAAGTTCCTCAACTCTAAAAGAGATCATGTTCATTACAAAGTTACAGGAAAGTGGAACTAGTTCTTTTAAAAAGTTCCTTCTCCAGGTATGGCTGGCTGTAGGCCTAATTGGGAGGTACCCCGTAGATGTCTGCATGGGCCCACACACACTTAAGTGAAATAATTCATAGCTAGCTAATTGCAGGTCGTCCAGTTGTTACTTGCCCCCCTCATGCACAACGATTTACCGGCGCAAAGTTGCGTCTCGTTAAAAATGGCGGACTTGGGTAAACCACATGTTAAATCATTGGGCTATAAAAACCATATGCACAAAGATAGTTGTGTTAGCAGACTTGCAAGTCTCCAGATGCGTCGTAAAAGTTGCAGCTACTTGGCAAATGTCGACCAGGTCTCTTTTTTTGTATCAGAAAATGAATATTTCAACTAAAATTTTTGTACCAAACCAACATATAGTTGGTCTTTTTACAGTTGACTAATTTTGTTTTCCTCAAAGGGAGAAAAGACCAGATTTTTTCACACCTCTTGACAAGATCATCAATTCCTGGTTCACCGGGAAATAGTCTCGGAGATCCTTAGTGATTGACATATCTATATTTATAATGAATTGACGACTCGAAATGGGCGGAGCTTAAAACGATCGATAGGTCACGTGACTAGTATTGGGTATAAATCCTTATTTCGCAAGTTGGCGCCTGCTGAACGGCGCATCACTTATCACGCTCTAACTTTTATTCTATTCATTATTTAGACAACACTTAAATGAATAATATTTAGCAAACATATCATTCCTTGTAATAGCGATTATTTTGATTTTTTTGACCAAGTCGTTAGCTTGTTATAACAATGTACGCATCACACAAATGAAAATTTTTAATGACTTTTAAGTTTTCTCATTAATTAATTTGACAAAAAACTACTGATCGGATTTCGACAAGGATTCTTTGTAAAAATGCATTAGACTGTTTAGACAAGAAATAAACAAACTTTCTAGATAGAAAGTGCACTGAACGAAAATTTACAGCATAGAGTAATATGCAGCGTGCACTTTTTCACGGCTCATCCGCACGTCAAGAGTGCGTATTTTAGATAAAAACACATACCCTGCATATTACTCTATGCTGCAAAGTTTCGTTCAGTGCACTTTCTATCTAGAAAGTTAGTTTATTTCTTGTCTAAAAAGTCTGGTGCATATTTTTAAAGAGGTCTTGTCGAAATCCGATCAGTAGTTTTTTGTCAAATAAATTATTGAGAAAACTTTAGTTATTGATAATTTTCACATGAATGATGCGTACATTGTTAGAACAAGCTAACGACTGTGTCAAAAAAATCGAAATAATCGCTATTACAAAGAATGATATATTTGCTAAATATAATTCATTTAACTATTGTCCAAATAATGAATAGAATAAAAGTTAGAGCGTGATAAGTGTTGCGCCGTGAAGCAGGCGTCAACTTGCGAAATGAGGATTTATACCCACTAATTCCGCCATGTTCCCTCGTGACGTCAGGAGGCGGGTACAATTCAAGTCGTCAATTGCAAACCCATCAACAAATCACTTAGTTTGGTTTCCATTATTGTTGCACTTCATTGGTTTGTCAAAGAGGCGCACAAAGAAACTACAGCTGGGCAACATTAACGATGGTCAGCAAAGACTGAATTTCAATTTACAACCCTTGTAATTGGTTATGACAAGTGGGGTAAATTCGTGAAATGTAAACGGACAAACTATAGGCCTACAGTAAAGCAGGAAAGTGTGAAATATGGACCCGCGACCCTCAGCATTGGAATGCATCTCGTTCACTACTAGTACTACTCCGAAGCGAACTGTAAATATTGTGACTTTTGACCACTACATACGTTGCAGGTTGCCCAAAACACAAAATTTAATAAAAGATTGCTGTTTTCTATCTAGAAATGCTCTTTTAGTAATTGTTTTATCTTGTAGGCACGAATAATCTTACCTGTTAAAGCGCCTTAAAACTACTATTAGGTACTAATAATGCTAGAAAAATTTATTCGTTTCATTTGGGACTGGTTATTGCTTGCTTTTCGTTTCCATTGATTTCCATACATGCCGGAGACAATTCCGCCATCTTTGCCAATATTTGCGCCCGCAACTTGCCGACCAAGTCTTTGTGCATGAGGGGGCTGGTGGTGAGCTGGCGACAATTGCTTTTCAGGATGGCACATAGGTCTAGCCTACATGAGGTCAATTATTATTTTTATTTATTTTTATTATACTTAATTATTATTATTATTATTTTATTGGATGTATCATTTATCAAACTCGGTCAAACCGGAGCTAACATGTTGTACGGACTTACGTCAAGTACTTCCATGTGATCATATTACATACCTACATTTACTTTGTCTTAACTCTAACTAAAATAAGTCATTTATAATATAGTTGTAGATGATGATTTGCTTTCTGCTGTGTATTTGATAATAATATAATTATTATTATTATTTATTATATTATTATTATTATTATTATTATTATTATTATTATTATTACCTACTACATTATAGTTTATGGGTAGGAGTGTGCACAAGTAGTGTTATCATTTGAAATAGGCCCTATTTTGTTTCCAAAAAAGCAAATGGTGTTATATGTGGTTTAATCCCTAAAATACCACGGAATTGCAGAACTAATGAGAAAAGTCTCTCACAAAATAGTGAAGTAGAGCCCTTAGGCCTATTAAAACTCATTCAGACCACGTTCCATTATAATGGAATAACAATTTTGTTTTTTTTAAATAGACTTATTCAATTTGGCAACAAAAAATTCAAAAAAATTGGGAATTCAAATTCACATTTTTTTTACCGCATTGCGATAGGACGAATAGTAGCGTTTTTAGAGCAGATTGAAAATTGAAATGTGTAAAAACGGGCAAAAAAACAAGATGTTTTTGGTTTTTCCCGAATTTAAAATATTAATAGTTTTGCCAGTATTTGAGATACAAAAATCAAATATGCAAAAATTCCGAAAAAAATCTGTTTTAGAAATGCACTTAAAATTTGCATTTGAACATCAAACGTTGCTTTTATTCGAAATCCAAAATTTCTCATAATTCCTTAATATTACAATGAAAAAATAAAAAAAAATACTAAAAATATCAGAAAAAATCACGGAATGTTAATTTTTAGCTTAAAATATCCTAATTTGTGCCAATTAAATTATGGTCTAAATGAGTTAAAACAAATCCACACTTTATTAACATTGAATTGATTTCCGCGTGGAATTTAGACAAGGCCCTAGACTTTCACTTTGGGGTAGTACGTAGCATTTTAAAATTTCATTGAAAAATACACGACTGTTGGGAAAATTGGTGATTTTTGTGGTAACCTATTAGAAACAAATGTTAACAATTTAATTGCCAAAGCTTAGTAATTTATAAAAAAAAAGCAATGATATCGCCAAATCAACCAACAAATGTTTTCTCAACCCCCTAAAACGTGGAGATTTTGAGCTAAAATCTAGGCGTACAAAAAGGTCGATTCATTTGCCCTATTTAAAAAGTAGGCTATTTTAAACTAATTACTATACTTTCCTAACTTTCTTACATTACAATAATTACACCCTGTCTTGTTATTTTCAGTTCTGGGAAATCATCTCCGATGAACATGGTATCGACCCCACTGGCTCGTACCACGGAGACTCAGATCTTCAATTGGAGCGTATAAATGTCTATTACAACGAGGCTTCGGGCGGAAAGTATGTTCCTCGAGCCATCCTAGTTGACCTCGAGCCTGGCACGATGGACTCTGTCCGATCCGGCCCCTTTGGCCAGATCTTCCGGCCGGACAACTTTGTGTTCGGACAGTCGGGTGCCGGCAACAACTGGGCCAAGGGTCACTACACCGAGGGAGCCGAGCTTGTCGACTCTGTGCTCGACGTTGTGAGGAAAGAAGCCGAGGGTTGTGATTGCCTCCAGGGATTCCAGCTGACACACTCCCTTGGCGGCGGTACCGGCTCCGGCATGGGAACACTACTCATCTCCAAGATCCGAGAGGAATACCCTGACAGAATCATGAACACATACTCCGTTGTACCTTCACCTAAAGTATCCGACACTGTCGTTGAGCCCTACAATGCCACGCTATCAGTTCACCAACTTGTTGAGAACACCGACGAAACCTACTGCATTGACAACGAAGCTCTCTACGACATCTGCTTCAGGACTCTCAAGCTGACCACGCCCACCTACGGCGATCTCAATCATCTTGTTTCCCTCACGATGTCCGGCGTGACGACCTGTCTTCGTTTCCCTGGCCAGCTCAATGCCGATCTCAGGAAACTAGCCGTCAACATGGTTCCCTTCCCCCGCCTCCACTTCTTCATGCCCGGGTTCGCGCCCCTGACTTCGCGTGGCAGCCAACAGTACAGAGCGCTCACCGTGCCCGAGCTGACGCAGCAGATGTTCGACGCTAAGAACATGATGGCCGCTTGTGATCCGCGACATGGTCGATACCTCACGGTTGCCGCCATCTTCAGAGGGCGCATGTCCATGAAGGAGGTCGACGAACAGATGCTGAACATCCAGAACAAGAACAGTTCGTACTTCGTCGAGTGGATCCCGAACAACGTCAAGACTGCAGTCTGTGACATCCCTCCCCGTGGACTCAAGATGTCCGCCACCTTTATCGGAAACTCCACCGCCATCCAAGAGCTGTTCAAGCGAATCAGTGAGCAGTTCACAGCTATGTTCCGACGAAAGGCTTTCCTCCATTGGTACACCGGCGAGGGCATGGACGAGATGGAGTTCACAGAAGCCGAGTCCAACATGAACGACCTCGTCTCCGAGTACCAACAATATCAGGAGGCCACCGCTGACGAAGACGCCGAGTTCGATGAGGAGCAGGAAGCAGATGTCGATGAAAACTAATCGTCAATCATATGCCAAAAGAACTTCAGTCTAGAGTGTTTTACAAAAATTTCTTGTATATTTTTTACAACATCAAAACGAGAATCTCACAATATTTTCAAAATACTCTAGACAATCTATCTATCATCAGTCTCTTATCGATGAAACTGATTCTCACTTACCTATTATACCAAAAAATGTGGTTTGAGTGTTGCAACGTGTTTCAAAGAGACTCAATACAGTGTTCACCAGCCCCTTTCTAATGACAGTTCAACAAACCACAAGCAGGTCATATATTAATCAACCGGTTTATTGCTACCGGTACTGGACTATATTCTCTTTGGGACAGGACAGCTACTTTTATTTTGCCGCAATTCTAGCTGTTCATTTATCATTCTAAAGAATATCAAGCTATTAAAAGGCCCTACTTGAGGTCCTTGTCTAAACCATATAAAATACTTGCGGTACCATTTTGACAAGCAGCAAGCTACCTTGTAGTAATGTGATTTCTGTAAGCTTTGGTCAATTTCCATGACCTACTTGTGTGGAGCCAGTATTTGATATTATAATAAGTAACATTCCCATCCCACCCTTCGTGTACTGCTTTGTATAACCAAATGGCCAGCCAATTCGATCACTTGGCATAAGTATAGCATGTACTATTATTTTGTACTAGACATCAAATTTTGTATGTCATTAGTCGTAATTATAAATCTAGATAATTTATATTGTATTGATGGGTAGGCTCATTTATAGGATTACATACTTTGATATTTCTAAAGTTTTGCGATCTCGTCATCACGATTTTCAACACTTCGTTCTTTGCAATCGTCTTGATTAGCCAAAGTGCATAAATATGAGACGTAAGCAATATCCAATCAAACCAATCGTGCTTTGCATGGTTATAGCTTAGGCTAACTCCAAAGTTTCGGTTAATTGAACATTTTAACTTTTCTTGGGCCTACTCCCGTCACTTCATTTAATACTACTTAGTCTATTTTTGTCTTTTTTTTATATGCACCCTGTAGGATTACTATGCAGTGAGTGATTCTGTATTTTGGTCACCACATTATTTGCTTTGAGAATAGTAGTACTATGTACACAATTGTCTTGTTTTGTTTAAATGTATTTGTTAACTTTGCTAAATTTTGCTATCTTTGTAACTGTATCCATTACCCAGTGAAATTTGTAATAAATCAAATTGGTTGGCAACTTTTGTTGTATGTTTTAAGACAAACTAGGATTCCGTATCTTAAATAATTTCCCTTTTCCTGAAATGTCAATTGGTTGTTGCAGTATTTGGCAGTGATGGGAAGAAAATGAATTATACCTCCTCTACTAGTAAATAAATTGTCAAGTAGTACTATGCAATTAATTAAAAACGAGTGAATGCAGTCTTATCAACGCAGGTCGAGCGGAAGTAGGAACTGCTCTCGATAAGAGGATGTCTGTCCGGTCCCCTACGGTCGAATGGCCAAACGGGTTGAGCCAAAATTTTAAACGGACATCCGTGACCAGTATTCTACTTAAAACTGTTAACAAATTGACACATCCATTTTTTGTTGTTCCCCAGAAAAAAACTGTTCACTAGAAAGAGCAGAAAAATTCTCGAGGTAATGACATCTTACACGTGTGTAACAATTGATTAATGCCCAGAAACAAAAAATAATATGTACCGTGGCATGTTTTGACCGTAGAACGGGTGATGCCCAGCTTCTTTTTCACACCTTTACCTCTTTAAAGTTCAAGTTAAAGGCTCATTCATAACCAACTTAGGCCTCTAACTTAGCAGCTAACTTAGCCTCTAACTTTAGGTTGCTGTTCATGATAGATATTTAGGCCGCTAACTTAACAGCCACTGCCTCCTAGATGTTGCTCGTGGCAGAGTGCTTTACAGCCATACCGTCGCCTCTAACTTTAGATGGCTGTGCATGATAGATGTTTTTAAACCAATCACAACACAGATTTGCAGTGTTTACTTTTATTGCGCCAATGCTTGACATACAATAACATTCAGCATTCAGTAAGTAGGCCTAGCCTAGCTCTACTTAGGTAGCATTATAGAATTGATTGACTATAGACTGTACAGTTTATTAAACAATAATTGATGGTAAAAATAATAAACGTATTTATTTAAGACAACGTGACGTAAGCCTTACATAACCTCACATGGCCTAGCCCTAGCTGGGGGCTAGGCCTAGTACCGCAATAAACGTTAATAATACTGACGGTCAGTTGACATTTCTGCCCCAATCGATAGCCAAATGTTTTCTTTTATATTCTTATCTTTGTATAAAGACGAAGATTTTACATATTATAGCAGTGGCCTTTTCATGAATTCGTTCAATAGCTTTTCATCGAACAATAGCTGATGTTTCTTGGGATCCATTTTTGCTGTTTGTTTACGTTTTCAATCGGATATGACCGGAAATTGTCGGCTCGAGTCTCTCTCTGATTGGTTAAAAGCTTAATGTTAAGTTAGCTGCTAAGTAAAACCTTGGAGTTTGCAAACATTCGGTTGCTGATAAATGTAAGTTAAAGGCTAAGTTTGGTCATGAACAGACGTGTTGTTTTCCATAAGACAAACCTTTAAGTTAGAGGCTAAGTTAGCTACTAAGTTGGTTGTGAATGGCCCTTTACATTTATTTTTTTAGTTCATAGTGTTTTTAATGTTTAATGCAACTGTAGATTCACTGACGTGCAGCTTGCAAGCATACTGCTGTCTGAGCACGGCGAACTGTAGCGGGAAGCCAAAAAAAAGACTGGGCGAGGCAGCGAGTGGCATGAGATTGTATTGTTTTGAATTTCATTTACTCCTTTTGAGATTCCATCTATATCTGAATGGGCTTATATTTCTTGTCGATAATGAAAAAAGTATCTTGTGTGCATCCGTAATTATTTCCTACCTGAAGACTACCTACGACTAACTGGCGATAAGCCGGATTGGTACAAGTGCTGCTACATTGTAGCCACATGCCACACTATTGTCTAATTTTGGTTTCTACTTTTCCAAATTTCAATCTGGAAGAAATCTAAAAAAATTGGATGGTTAATCAGTGTTTTTGCTGGATAATGCAAAATGTAAAGGTGTTTCCTACGGAAAATTTTGCTAAATGGGTCGAGCTTATGGCGTTTTCCATTGGCAAGCACTCGGTGAGTGCAGAGATGTCATTGTTGTCAACCTCCACTTGAATAACACCACAAAACTGAACAAATGAAAAGACAAGTGGCAATCCAGTGCGCACTAGTGCGACCTGAGTGCGGCCAATGGAAAACGATATAAGTTTTCCTAAAATGCTTGGTTTTATATCCATTGATGGGACAACCTCTAGACAGAAACAAATCATAATTATATATCGACCTTGTATAAATTGCATTGTTGGATTAACTAGTCTAATGTGTTAGTTTGAATTAAAATATTGACTAGATAATATTTGCATTTTGCAACTTACTGTTATTACAAAAAACATTAATAGTGAAGGGGTATTCTGGCAAGTGTTTGTGAGTATAATCAATCTCATTTCATTTACAGATTTTTTAAGGGTACATACTAAATTTAGTAGGAGTGCATGAATAGTGAGACTTGTGCCCAGTTCACAGAAAGTCGTCCTAGTCGCAAGCAATGGTAAAGTATAGGGAACACGTCGTATGGTTTTGTCTAAATCACAGTCGTAAGAAAGATGAAAATTTTCATCTTTCTTACGACAAAACAACAAATTCTTACGACGAGCGAATCAGAGCTTGAAACGTCACTTACAACAGACCAATGAGATGATACCTACTCGAGTCAATTGAGAGACTTTCTATCAAGATTTTACGTGGATGACGTCGCATCCAAATACCAAAGAGCTTCCGACAATAAATGGCGCATCTTTACGCCAAGTTCTTTGTTGAAACCATTGCTTGTGACTACAACTATGTGAACTGGGTATAAACTACCTACATGGAGAAACTATTTTTTTATTTTTTTAAAATTGTGATTCTGTTTGGAATGTGGGTTCGAATAGGGCCAAAGGAATGGATTTATTGGATGAGCGAAGCGAAGACTTCAATTTCACTGACCCCCAAAAAATTTAGCTCGGGTGTTTTTTTTTTTGTTTTTTTTTGTTTGTTTTTTTTTGTTTGTTTGTTTTTCTGTCTGTTTGTTAACTCTCTACCAGGCAAACGGCATATCCGATCTTGATGAAAATTTGAGGGGACCTTCGAAATCTCTGAACTTAGAGGTGTATTGTTTTTGGGTACAATCGAAGAAATATTTCTCATGAATATCGTACTTTTACGATTTTTTCCGATTTTTAGTGCGATATTTTCGTGACATTTGGGCCGATTCTGACCAAACGGTTGGGTTACAACGTTCATATTATACATGGACATTAAGGTTATGGTGATGTAGTACCTTTTGAAAGAAAAAGTTGAAAAAGTTAGCCGGAATTCATAGAAATAAAGCTTTTAATATAAGTTTTTTTGATTTGTATGCGATATTTTCGTGCCATTTGGGCCAATTCTGACCAAACGGGTGGGGCTACAACGTTCATATTATCACATGGACATTAAGGTTATGGTGATGTACCTTTTGAAAGAAAAAGTTGACAAAGTTACCCAGAATCCATAGAAATAAAGCTTTTAATATAAGTTTTTTCGGTAAATAATTCCAATTGACAGGTAACAAAAGAAACTTGACAACAATCACCTACAATGCGTGGGAAGCAAAACAAAGCAACAAAGCACTCGCAAAAGTAAAGATATCCCACGCAGACTAAAAACTTTAAAAAAAGCTCATCCATCAACTCGGCGGGACTTGAGCGTTTTCCTAGTTATTGGAATTGTTATTATACTATAAAAAGTTTCCACAAACTGAACGATAGGCGACAAAGATTAGCAAAGTTTTGCTTTTTTCTGTTGGTATAGTTGGCTCTCTTGAACCAACGATATTGAGCATTAAAACTGCTTCCGAAAATGGCAACTTATTTTTAGTAAAGAGTTAAGGTGCGTTTACTGTCTCGCGTTTGGTGCGACGCGACTTGAGCGCAGCCAATCTGAGAACTGGGTTGCCGCGACAGTGGCGGTTTGTTTTGACAACCCCGTTCTCTGATTGGCTGCGCTCGAGTCGCGGCGCACCAAACGCGATACTGTAAACGCACCTGTAGCCGAACAAACTGGAATATGAAAGAAGAGTCGTTCGAGAATTGCGTCACATCACGTAAATATGATAATCCAAACAAGACATCGAGGTTGGCAGCAACTGTGCGGGAAAGTTTAAATTATCAATAGGCCTACCAACAAAAGAATAAAAATCAACTTTTTAAACTTAAGATAAGATAAGATAAGACTTTATTCTTCTTCTTCAGTATACAGTATACATAACACAAGTAAATATAGCCGGTTTTATAGGTGCAAGAAGAAGACCCACCTAGAGCCGAAGCCCTGTGTGTGGTGTGTATTCTATTGTGAAGTTCTTTGAAACATTTAAGATGGCGGCTTATAGTCATTATAGCTATTTAACAATACAGGAAACTAATCGATAACGTTACAAGTTAGATATTTCGTAATCTAGATGTTAGCTCTAGATATAAAGTTTTAAGTTACATACAAGTCATAATCATAAATAATACATTCCAGTTGTGTACGTACAATCAATAGGAGATGACATTGAGTATTTAGTAGACATTCTCATTGCAGAAAATTGGTAGTACCTAAAGTTGTAAAGAAATCTAAAAATCTAAAAACTAAGATTAAGATCTAAGCTAATTAGAATTGTAATGGACATAGTATCAATTGTGTCAATTAGTAGTCAATAATAAGTTAACTTAGGCCTTTTTGTTATTAGCCATTCCTTTTGTTTATCTTTTACTCCCTGATGGTAGAAACTTGTTAATATGCATTAGAACATTAGATTTTGAAATAGATCGTAGCCAAAATGTCAGATTACTGCAGCATGTTATTTTTCAAAGTTGGCATGTATTCAATTTGAATCCCGTTCCGTTGGCTTGCTGTAAGTGTCATGTGGATTGTTTATAACCTTAAAGTTCGCACATTTTCTTTGTTCGCGTGTTATTTAAAAGTGCATTAAAATGAAAAGATCACTCAAATTAGGCCACACACACACAATCGTAAACTCTACAGACCTAGAGGTAGTAAAAATATGAATACATAAAAGAAATGCAACGATAGGGTCTAGATTTGCAAAACGCCAAAAAATATGGTAGGGCCTTGGCCTAGGCCTACTCTCGTATATTTTGGACCCCCCCCCCAACCGAAGGAGTTCCAAAATATACCTAGGCTAGGGGGTAGGTCCCCAATGGGATGTAGCCCTAGCCTACATGCACAAAAGTCTAGGTCCTAAAGTGCCATTGGGCTCATAAGGCCTACCCAAATGGATATTTAATAGCCCTACACAAAGCTTAAGGTCTGCTTATAGGCCCTATCCACAAGGGCATTGAATAACCAATATAGGGGGAATTGGATACACAAAGACAAGGGTGCCCTAGTCCTAGGTCTAGCCTTTGAAATTGAGGGCCTAGAGGCCTTTTTGACAGTCAGGCTTAAGATCTTAACATTTGGGACTTGCATTGCCCTATGTAGGGGACTATATATTTATTTACAGAGTGTAGGCCTATAATCGTACGGTCAGCCGTACGAACAATTATGCACTAGGCCTAGGCTAGTCGTACGGTCATCGACAATACCACCTAATTAGGCCCATAGCTTCATCAACACAGGGTAGAGTGGTAGTGCGTTTGAATTCTATGCGAAAGGTCGGCGGTTCAAATCTTTGTTAGGTCGTTTTTTTACTATTTT
Organism: Sweltsa coloradensis; assembly: GCA_024449915.1. Taxonomy (NCBI): domain Eukaryota; kingdom Metazoa; phylum Arthropoda; class Insecta; order Plecoptera; family Chloroperlidae; genus Sweltsa; species Sweltsa coloradensis. The sequence goes on along the minus strand of JAMZAV010001969.1, from coordinate 139,396 downwards.
ATTTAGGTTCGTGTTTTTCTACAAATGATTTCACTAGGTAGGCCTAGGCCTACGTTCGACCTCGTCACGGATTCAATTCTACGTCGGAGATAATAAAAGTGTTAAAAGTGCTAGGCCTATTCCAAAGGGAACTTGTTTGGTTGGAGTGATCCAACTTTTGTTAGTGGGAGTTTTAACACAAGTTGAGATACTCCTTTTCGGTTGAAAGTCCTTTAGATTTTATAAATAGAATCGTTAAAGGGTTTTGTAGGTTTTTTTTGTTTGTTTTTTTCACATCACTGTAAGCCTACCATTGCACAACTACAGCCAATCAAATCTTTGACCGCACGAATAATTTTGCACTACAGTATTAGGGCCTAGGCCTATTACGGCTGACCGTACGAATATCCACAGCCATTTATTTATTGGCTCACTTAGTCATTTTACATTAATGAACATTTATGACATTTCTATTTCTCACGATCACTTTTACAACTAGGCCTAGGCCTACCCGGTAATTGATTTAAATATATTAAATAACTTTCACAACATTTAGGCTTAAGCTATAGTTGACATCAACTTATAAAAGACAATTCCCTGCAATTTTTAACTAATAGGCAGGCATTATTGTCTAATTTTCTATCACAGGTTTTTCTAAAGGTGTTACCGGTACTAGGAATAGGCCTAGGCATCCTAGGCTTGGTAAATCATGTTTAAAGCATTAGGAAAGAAATCCAATACCAAAGAAGATGATCATGATGCTAATAGATTTCGACGGATGTCGCAACGGCGTGATTCCTTGTCACTTCGCTTCCCCATAGCAGTGCGACTCTCAAGTGTATCAACAGATACTGGAAATCCTAGCTGGAACTCCATTCGAGCAGAGCAGGTAAGCTGAAAGAGAGGGACTCTTAAGCGCAAGAAGCCGGTGTACCGGAGACCCTTCTTAATTCTTCCCAGACAAAGGCAAATCCAGGACCTGTGAAGGGGGACGGGGAGGCTATTGATTTGGTGATTGCATGAGGTTGCAGTTATATCACAGCTTTTAAACAGCTTAGGTCATATGATAATTATTACCAATTGGCAATTTCGTATCCTCAGATAAAACAAATTACAAAAGGGCTTTATCAACATTCAACATCTCTTGTAGCACACATAACGTTCCATAACGGCGCTTACGCAGGAAAAGTGTGAAAACCACTCATCGGCGTTGGCAAATCGACCTTGTAGTCGTAATACATAGTTAGTTGTAGGCCTACCTACTACCGGTACTTATTTAATGAACCATGCATACTAAATGTAGCAAGTGCACTTACACTACCTACAGTCTAATCATCTCTCAGTGAGTGTTTCATCGAAATTTGTCAAGGTATTTTTTATGTTGGAGTTGAATGCGGAATGCCCCTACCGACCAACCCCCAATTAAATTTCTTTTGGGACCCACCCCTGCCCCAAAGTAGCTCATTGAGTTATTTACATGTAATTGGTTTAATTTTTAACAGGGTGTTTTTTATTTAAATCGAATGGACTTGTTCTTAATTTTGAGCAACAAACACAAGAGTTCTAACTGATTTAGGCAAAGTTTTCCTTAAAATAATTTTTGAATTATATTTTCTGAAACGCTTGAAAGTAATTTTATCCGCTCATCAACTTGACAAGTTTTGAAACACTGATTTTGTTGATTTGAATCGAAAAAATCTGGCTTTAATAAAAAAGTTGATTTAGGCCTGCTCAAATAAATCATGATTTTTGATTTTTTTTTATAAAAATAAAAAAATCACACATCCTGATTTTTAAAGGTCAACAAGTGTCCCAGAATAAACCCTTGCGTTCCGCAGATAGACCTCGTTTGCTCAAGCTCATCTAACAGTCTTACCTTAAATATGTTATTATCCCCACCCTCCCACCATGCAGATGGGCGGCGGGGATGAGAAGGAAAATGAAGACCACTTGTACCTCACTCACTCGACCTCGTACGAATGGAGCGGACTGCTACTTACCCTCCTCCAGCTTCCGTACAACCTCAAGTGGCAAGTCCTGGTCGTCACCTCCATCGTGGCACACATCTGCCTCGAGACGTGGCTCTTCATGTTTATGGTGAAGCTCGGACAGGCAAAACAATGCTTCGGGATCCACGTGGGGACTATAGTCGTCACTGACCTAGTCTACTTGTGCGACTTTGTTGTTGCGATGCTGCACAACTACTGGACATCCATACGAGAGATGATCAAGGTGTGAGATATACATGATAAATGATAATATAGTATCATACTGTAATAATAGGCCTTCCCCATCAACTTTCAAGTGCCCCTAGAACCCCAGTTTGAATTTAAAAAAATGTTTGCTCTTATTCAAATTACGAGTAGTAGGCTTATTTAAATACTACATTTAATCCTTCTCTCAGGTAAAACGGCGTAGCAAGGCGGCTATGGTTGTGGATATCCTCACCATTTGCCCCTCGTCCTACATCTACCTTATGAGCGCACCAGGTGAAAACAGAGTTCCAAAAACTGAGTTCCTTATCCGACTGTTCATCTTCATCCGCATCTACAGAGTTTTTGTAAGGATTTTATGCATTTGTTTTGATACCTATTAAAAGACTGCAGTTAACTAGGAGTTTACCCGTATTATGCAAAAATAATGCCAAAACATCTGTTCTGGTAATATAAATGTACGGCAGCAGCAAATGGTAGGGATGATAATAAGGGTTAGGTGCCGGTACCTTATTTTCCAACACAAAATCCGTGACAAATAAGAGTTCACTGGGTTCCCGACATGGACCTTGAAGAACGCAGAATGTCGAACGCAGGTCCAACTAACCAACTACTAACCAAATAACTTGGAGAAGTTCCTTTTGAAAAGGAACTTTTAAAAGATTCAGTTCATCTATTATTTTAAAAAAAAAACTTTTATAAAGTTCAAGTTACTTTTTACATCCTGACCTCTAAAAAGTTTGAGTTCCTCATAAAAAGGAATTTAGTTCCTTTAAATATTCCCTTTATTTTTAAAGTTCGTTTAATGAGCCTGCAGAGTGACTGCAAGCATGCGTACGGCTGTCAAAGAACACAGTGAGCGGTAGGGTCATGAATCATGATGATACATATGATATGAAAATTATAACTATACGTGACGGCAAGGTTGTTTACTAACGAATACTGAAAAGTAGTGCTAAGTACAAAATTGACTACGCCTACTTAATTGTAACTGGAACATTTTAAGGAACTTTAAAAAAAAAGTTCCTTGAAAATATTAACTTGGTCACTTAAAAGTTCCTCAACAACAAAAATGGATCAAGTTCATTAAAAAGTTACCAGAAAATGGAACTCGTTCTTTTAAAAAGTTTCTTGCCCGAGTATGCCTTCTTCAGCGCAGCCAAGAAAATCCCAAGCTGACCCTGAAAGAAGCGGGGAACAGCATTGGATGATGTTGATTAAAATTGAAAACCATGCACCACCTAGTTGCAAAACATTTTAAAAATTGATTAAGGGGAACAGATTTTATTAGATTTGTATAGTTTGATTTATTTCGTGAGAGCAGGCGGCTTCTGGCTCGCTATGGGAGGTAAACTGCTACAAGTTGTCATCTATTGAGAGTTTAAAGTGGAGAGTGACAAAAAAAAAACTCACTACAGGGAGGTTCGAAGAATTTTCAGTATATTTAAGGAAAATCAATAATCCGGTCCAACCAAAAAAAAAACGTACCTATATTTACAGCGAGAGTCGCTTAAGTTCCAGGAAAGTTATATTTTGTACATCCTTCTTCACATCCTTCATCGAATCACACCGTTCCCAATCTGATAGCAATCACCTTTCTGTTTACAACACAATATATTTTGAAAACATTAATACAGAAGCTCTTGGGTAGAATGAGAGAAACGGCAGGACAGAAAGAAAGAGAACTACATTGGCTATTGAAAACCAGTGTTCAGACCCTTACGTATCATTAAACATATACCGTCTCTGTCAGTAGCGTAATGATTTCAGGATGGCCAAAACGAAATGTAACTTTCCTTACATAAATAGTATTTTACCCAAACTATCGACAATTTTTGCTGGTTATCCTGTAGCTGCCCACTTAACTGTTAAACTTGTAGTTTGAGAGATATACAAGAAGATTTAGAATCAAAGACTTTGCCGCCTGCTCTCACCAAATAAATCAAACTATAACCTTTATAGAAAATGAAGTTTTTTTAAAATTTGTTATTAGAGATTCAATTCGGTAAGTAAATTAATAGTTGTACTGAAAACTGACGTGTCGATCCTACTCTAGTAATTTCACTAATTTGGAAGTTTGAACACTGGTTAAAAACTCAACCATCATAACAACCTGCATTTATTTTTTTTTTTATGACAAATTTTATCCACATAAGACGTAACTTACCAACCCGCGTGTAATCCTAGAAATATAAAAAGGTTCTTAAAGGATATTATTCTTGATTTATTTAGCCTTCAGGTAGAGAGAGGTTTATGAAAATGGTTTTATTTTGTAGGCCCTAACCAGCAATTTTGTTTTACAAATGTGAGATTTTGGCATTTTTGTTTTAAAGCTGTAGTTCTGTTTTATCCATATTCGTTCACGGCCCACGTAATATTCTAGCCTCATATCAAGCATGTTTCATGTAGGTAGGTAGCTAGTTATATTTAGACTGGTTTTATTTAGTCTTTTCATAGCCAAAATTTTTCTGATTTTTTTTATAACACCTTGAATTGCCAGTTAACAATAGCTTTTGCATACCATGTTTAAAAATTAGCCTACACCGTTGTTTAAACAATAATTCCCATTTTTAGTGCTTTATGCCTAGGGCTATGTCATTAAATTCTTGATTAGGGCTATAATAAATTTTGGTTTTAGGCCTATTTTTACCCCTATTTTAGTGTTTAGTGGTGCTTAAAATTTGGCATTTTCTGGTTTAGATTTGATCATATTCATGCTCATTTTGTGAAATTAAATTATTTGCACACATTTATGTTTTATCGTCGATCGTGAATGGCACGCAACTCCATTTACAGGTTATCACCACGGACTGGATCGACTGTGCAGAACAGGCTCATTGGAAGGCCGCTCTAGGACGTTTCTTCATCTTCTTTGCGCTCACCATGCACTGTTTCACATGTGTATGGTTCTATCAGGCCTGCACGTCGGACTGCTATGGCGCTCCCATATCGTGGACCATGAGTTCTCAATCCTTGTCTTTAGGATACGAGAAGAGCTGGACGGAATGGTGAGGGAGTCCACTACATAAACCTTATAATCAACATAATGCAAAAAACCTTTGAGTAAGGCTGAAAATTTATAATTACTAGTAAAAATTTTGCTCTTGTTTCCCATTTGGACACAGTAAAATTGGCCCAGGGTACAGTGGAATCCATGAGAAGACCGGGTATGAGCTAGTACTGGCTTCGCTGTACTGGTATGCTGGGGAAGAGAATGTTGACCCAATTTGGAGTCATCCATTGTACACTTGCCATTATGCTTTTTAAGTCTTATTTTAAATGTCATATTTTTATTCATTTGTAAATAGTAATTTTAGAGGGGTAACGAGGGTCACCAAAGTGTGCTCCGATAGAAAACAATCCTTTATATATTGTCACACTCACCCAAGTAGCCGCTTATGGAGAATAGCCTAATAATGATTAAATCAAATTCTGGTGTTTTTTTATTTAAAAAAGGGTAGGCTTAGGCCTCTTTTCTGTTGATTGCACAAGGAATCATAAGAGGCAGGCAGGTCATCTTGCAAACATAAGCTAGCAAGTAGGGAAGTATTTTCCAAGATGGCAACTACAACGATGACACAAATGTTGATATAACAATCAGTGGCGGATCTAGGACATAATCATGGGGGGGGGCAATTTGCGTGTGCATGTACAGTCGTGGGAAAGGGACTAAGCGCGGACGCACGGGGGGTATGGGGGGCGGAGCCCCCCATTAATTGCGTCGCAGGCGAAAATTTTGAAAATCAGGTTTTTAGAGTGCATTTGGTGCGTTTTAGAAAAAAGTGGTGGGCGGAATGCAATACGGAAACAATGTAGTTTGTGTGCACCAATTTGTTTTGTCGTCATGTCGAGCTTACAATTTACAGCATTGGCCTAGATTGCAACATTATTATAAACGTTTGATCTTATTTTCAATTCATCATTTTATTTATTTATTAAACGTCTATCCTATTTAGTTAAAAAATGATTCACATAGGAGGAAAACTTAATAAATCGAAGTACACATGCAGACACATTTCAGAGGCAAACTGATTATTTCTGGCAACATAAAGGAAAGTTGATTTTTATTGGGAGTTTTAAATAAATAGGGCCGCAGGCAAAAATTTTGAAAATCAGGATTTTAGAGTGCATTTGGTGCGTGCACAATAAAACAATAAAATCATTTTTTTTTAATTTTTAAAGAATCATGGGGGGAGGGGGCGATCGCCCCACCGCCCCCCCCCTGTATCCGCCACTGATAACGATCACCACGACAACCCCCCTTCCTCCCCCTGAGTGAGTTTACCTGTTTGTGTATTAACTCCCCATATCTTCTAGGCTAGAGTGGCACATTAGATTTACAGTAGGCCTACAGTTGATTCCTGCAAACAATTCTATAATTTGACCATTAAAATAACAAACTAGCCGGTAGACTTAATCTTTTGTCATTTGCCTTCTGACAAAATTCAGATAGGTACATTATAATTTTTTGTAGAACATGACATTTTAAAGAAAATACATGACACAGAGCTCATTCCCGGATACCGATACTTAATACGATACTTTAAAACACTGCCAAGAAATCAGTTAGAAATTTTGGAAAAAGAAAAGTGTTTTGGCTGCACTCTCCAATACAATCAAATTTTGTGTGCTAAATGCTAATGAAATCTATTTACTATTTAGTATTTATTTACCATAAGAACAAACCTGTTATACCTAACATCTTTGTTTGTTTTTAGGTATTTGATATCTCTATACTATACCATGAATACAATCTCCAACTTAGGCCTAGGAGATATCCACTCGACGACACTAATGGAATATTTCCTGTCTATGTTGGGCACTCTACTCGGCATGGTTCTCATCTGGGGCTTCTACATTGGGACAATCACTAGCCTGCTTGTCAACGCATCCCGACGCAGGTATGTACCCAGGGCCTCCACTCTTACACACAGAAATATCATGTAGGAAATATTATGAAAATGTCACGTGAACAAAAATAACAGTAAAAATCTACGTCACCGATACCTATGAAAAAATAAAATCCTACAATTGTTGACAAATTTCATCTCATGCTTTAAAAAACATTTTCACAATAAACCTATTGTAGGCCTACATTATAAAAGTTGTTACAAGTTAATCATTATTTTTAAACGATTGGATTGATTGGATGTGGCTTAACGTCTTATATTTATGCACTTTGGCTAATCGAGACGATGACTGGTGATCGATGAGGATGAAGTATGAACAGAAGGGAAGAGGGGAAACCCGGTACCGGCACGCAGCCTACTCCTTTCAAAAAGTACCAAGGGGGCCAACGGCTTAACGTCCCATCAGAAAGGACGGTGTAACTTTGACAGTCATATAGGTTCCTCCACTAACCCTGACTGCCGAGTAGACGTCGAGGAGAACGAAGCCGTTACACTAGCTTTCGAACCCTCCATCTGCTCTAACCAGCGGTATACGTGAGTTTCAGGGCAGAGCGGTCACCCACTCTACCCATTACCACGCCCGATCGAACGAAGTGGTACAATTCCACTTTTTCGGCTCTTCGTGATTCTTTGGGTCTGTGTGTGTGTGTGTGTGTGTACATCGAAAATCAGCCGAATCGCTGAACAGATTGCGCTGAAATTTTAAACAGACATCCGGTACAAGTTTACTGAGAACTGCAAACAAAATCAGCTAGATCCATTGCGATTTAAACCTACAAGAAATAATAAATTGAAAAATAGGCTGCCAATGTTTAGAAATTATTTTAACGACAATGGTTTTGATTTTGAAAAAATATTTTTTGTTTGTTATTTGCATGGCTGTGAAATGCCGTGCCTAAGGTTTATCGAATCTGGCACGCTCAAGGTACCCCCAAATTTCGCTCGGAGATTGAGTAAACCTTGCAATCTTTACACGTATTTTGTACTGGCTATGCTTTCCATAGTATTGTCACAGATGATGGACTACACTGCGTTATATGCATTTCAAAACATGTTTAATAATTTTAAAAATACAATCCAGAAATTACCAAATCTTTCCCGACCAGGGGATTGAACCTACGTCTCCCACATTTCGGCTATAAGGCCGCCTTAGCCAACTTGACTAGGGAAATGCCAAAGTCGTTGTTAGACGAGTGAGCGAGTCATGTGTTGAGTACCCGGAAACATTTGCATTTAAGTTTGATAATTATATTGGTATAAATAATAGGGTTTTTAAGTTTAGTTGGTATAAGAGCGCGTCAACTGTAATGCCTTAATGCGCCACTGTAGCCTATGATAGGCTAATAATTTTTGGATTTTTAGGCCAATTTCTGGGGGGAAATCAAATTTTTCCACTTTAAAAAAAAAAATTGATGCTCCCCCGGAATAGACCTAAGGAGAAATGATCGCACTCTACTCTAGCCTATGATAGGCTAGAGATGCCTAAGTTAGGGCTACGGATGAGACGTGTACACGTCCGTCTACGTGTACACGTGTACATAATTTTTTTAAAGTACACGTCGACTTTCAATCGACATTGTTCAGTGGTCGAGATTTCAGATTTCAATAATTCTATTTTGAAATACGAGCTCTTTCAGTCAGCCGCCGCCGCCGCCTTCCCGCAAAACGGTAAGTTGGTTGAGATCCCTTGCCACGGTGGCCTTGTCTTCCCCCCCCCCCCCCTGACCGGCCCACACGTTCCAGATGGTTCCAGACCGCTCGCAATCGCTCGCCGCCCGCTTAGTTGTTTACGCGTGTTGAGATTTGAGTCAGTGATGCATGACTGTTTATTGTTAAGAATATCTCTTGAGTGGAAGTTCTTTGATAAGATAGACGTGGGAAAGAAGGTTAAATGCCGACTGTGCGCAAAGGAGTTGCTGCACAATTCAAGTATCACGGGAACTATGATAAATCACAAGCCTTATCTCCCCCCCCCCCCTCTTTATCACGCAAGCCGCAACCATACCATCACCCTTCCAACTTTCCAAGGTCAATGAAACATCAGCCACGTCATTTACTGGCTGATAAACTGAACTGAACGCCGTCCCTGTGTTTACTGTTCTGAATGCACTAAAAATATATACAGTAATAAATAAACATGTACAACTTTTTTTCAGATATCTTAAAATATACATAGTACACACGAACAGACAGCCAGCATGTACACGTGTAGTAAGATACACGCTTTTGCCCATCCCTAGTTAGGGCAAAGAAAAGTAATGTTACCGGGTACTCATCACATGGCTCACTCACTCGTTTTACGACTTTGGCTTTTGTCTCCCTAGTTTAAGTTAAGATAATTATGTAGTTGAAAAGTTAGTATTATAGTCAAAAATGGAGCTTTTAGCTTTAGCGAGATAAATATATTTGCTATTTAGTAACATTATTATTTAACGTAGAAATATGTTACAATTAAAACAAAAATGGTAGGTAGTACTAGTAAAACATAAAAGTAATGTGCTAGTTAAAAAGTTATCCCAACAAATCATGCTACCATATCATTTGTGTAAACAGAGAGATAAATTAATGGATAAATGGAAGGCCCCAATAGGCCTAGTTGAAATGTTTCATTGTTATTTCTAGGACAATATTCATCGATCGTCTCTTTTCCATTAAACATCATATGGCATTGATGAAGTTGGGCAAGTCAATTAAAACCCAGATCATTATTTACTACGAGATACTTTGGGAGTACAAGCGAGGTGTTAAGTTGGCTACAGAAATTTCAATCTTGCCCAAGCCACTTCAAATGGAGGTAGGGCCTACAAAAGTCTTAAATTTGATTACTTACTGTCTTATTTCTACTAGGCTACACCTATTTGTGCCCTTATTAGGCTAATGTTGTATCGGCATGACCTGTGGTTTCTACTTCAGTTATAAAAGAGTTTTGAAAAATTATCATTCATAATAAAAAAAGGCCTAGTGGCCTACATTTAAATAGAAAAACATAAAAAGAATGTGTTATAAGATAACTTATAATTATGTTAAATAGACACCATTTTTGGAATTAACTGCATATGTGCGCTCCATTGCAAAGCATTATAGGAGAACAGGATTTCACAATAAATTACATAAATGCTCGGGTTTGTGGTGGACAGCAATGATTGTTGATGATGCAGTACGCCACATACCCGAGCATATGGCGTTTAACGTTTTTCTCCCATAATGCTTTGCATGTGCGATATGGAGTGCGCTGGTGATCTTAAAAATCATCTATTATAATCTTCCATTGAGGATGTCAACTGTTTTAATGTAGTGTAACTTACGTGTTACTTTAAACAATGTGACGCCCCAATTGTTCTACTGTAACCGCACCTTAATATTTCAGGTGGCGTACGACATCAACGTGTTTCACTTTGAGCGCTCTCATCTGTTCTGCGACATGAGCGAGCCGTTCCTCCGCAAGCTTTCGCTCCTGATGAGTAACGAGTTCTACCTGCCGGGCAGCACCATCTATTATCAGAATGTAGCCAAGAATATGATGATATGCGTCGCTTCTGGCGTCATAGAAGTCTTGTCCGACGAAGATAACGAGAGCCCAATCATATCGTTCACAACGGGAACCATCCTCGGAGAAGTGTCGATGCTACTGACGATTCCGGCCAAGGCCACAGTGCGCGCTGCAACATATACGGAACTACAGGTACTTGCTCTTGCTGATGTATTGATGTCTCTTGATGTTGAAAGCATGCATATATTTTTGGTAAAAAAAAAAAAAAAAAAACGTATTGTCCCGAATATAGGCCAAACCTGAATAGGCCGACCCCCTAACTTTGGTCATTAAAATTTCAAAAAAGGAATATTTAAGGAAAATTTACAAATTTAAACAATTACAAACAACAATTTATTTTATGAAATTGAAATTGAATGGAAAAATGCACATTATCTACAAAGTTCATGCCAAGTATTGTATAAGAAAAGAAAAGAAATTACAGTGAGCGCCGTTAAGTTTGGATAATTTGGGCCAGGCTGATTTAAAAAAAAATTATGCACCGTTATTCCTGCGGTCTATTTCTACAGAACTCGTGCCGACGTTGTTTTTCCTGCGGCTTATTTCCGCAGAGTTTGTGATGACATAGCGACATCTCTATGTGTACCGGTTTTTATCGCTTTGTCAGCTGTTCTGCATAACATTTCACTCGTCCGTATTGTTGGCGCAGCGCTAGAGAGAAGCTGTGAAATACACTCATTTCTTTGTCACGGCGCTGTATCTTGGTGTTTGAAATTGGCGCGTAAAAAGACGATGCTCGCATATAGGCCGAGGAGGGATTTTAAGACTAATGATAGAAGGTTGGCCTATATTTTGTACAATATAATATGGTAATTATATAGACCTATAGTACTGTATATGGTAGGCCTAATGTAGGCTACCAGGGGCCCAAGTTTTGAAAAATGCGTTTGCGGTCACCTCTGAAAACGAGTGACTTGGAGGGTCATGTGACTACCAAAACGTACGTTTTGAACCAAATGCTAGTTTTGAAATCATAATGCACGTTTCGAAACGTACGTTTCCACCCACGGTCGAAAAGCTCGTGGTTTGATGATTAGTGATATATGTCATCGCCCCTATGATTCACGTACGAATCTTTTAGTAATTTCAGGAAATGTATGCTTTCATTATAGATGGCCGTGACTTTGATTTATTATTTGTCATTCGTTAGTTCACATTGTTAGAAAGTAATAATGGATGTTTATGTTGAACCGTTATCTTTGTATATCATGTATTACCTATTTTTTAAAATTTCGCTTACTATGTATCATACACTCGAGAATCGACTTTCTACACTAATGACAGCCATCATAATCGTAGGCAATGTTTTTCACTATGGTTCCTTTTTTTAGCGCTAGAGCGCTTGGCATAATAATACGCAATTCTGATTGGTTGGCGGATGTTTTACATTCACAAAGCTTTGACTCTTTCGGAACAATCGCAACGATGACTAACAGCAACATCCATCTATCCCACAACGTACGTTTTGATTTCAAAACTAGCAATTTACTCAAGTCACCGAAATGAGGTGGGATAGGAATTACGTTTTGAAGGTGGCTTGTGGCTGCAAACGCATTTTTCAAAACTTGGGTCCCAGGGATGTCATGCTCATAGGGCACTGGTTCTCAACCAGTGGATTGCAAAGGAGTAAATTTCAAATAAAATTTAGAGAAAGAATGTGTGAAGGAAGTGTGGAAGTGAATTTTGTACTTTGAATTTCACATCAAATTATTACTTATTTTTATGTTTGTTGTTTACACCTAATTTCTAGAATTTTATACGTATTTGGCTCATATCTCATGACTAGAGGTAATGAGAAATGGTGATATAAAAACCCAAATTTCGTTTAAAAACCCAAATTTCGCGTTTTTCGCGATTCAAAAAAATTGTCAAAAACGTTACTAAAAATAAAAAAATCACTAAAAAAAAATTGTACGCACTGATATTTTGGTATACTATTTTCGCGGAAGCCGTGATACGCGCCGTTATTTTGGAGTATATTTCCGTGAAGCCCGTGACGTCACGGTACCCGCCTACCGCGCGCGTAATATTCGGTCTGGACCGGCACCTCCACCAAAACTGGACGTCACCTCCACATCACTTTACATTTTGCACACTAAAAGGTCCAATTTCGCGATTATTCGCGTTTGACCAGTTTGATGTAAATTCGTTCGTTATTTCGCGCTATACACGAAATTTCGCGAATTCGCGTTTCAAAATGTGTTTTTTCCATCACTAATGATGTAATTCGTCGACAATATTACATTTTAGGCATAAAAGGACATAAAAAATTCGCGAATTCGTTATCACCATTTCACTACCTCTACTCATGACTGACTAACCATTCATCAGTGAAAGACAAGTCAGTAGAGTATTTTGATCATAAAAAATTAATTAAATGGACAACAAAGTAACAGGTACATTAACATTATGATGAGTAGGGATGCCCAACAATATGAAAATCCATTATCAATATAAAAAAAAAAAATGGCCAAACGATATCGATAGGGGTATACTGTATTTTGATATTTTCCCTCCAATTTTTAAATATAGTTTCTATGGCAGTTCCCCCAATATGTGCGTCTTCCCATCGCCACGCCCATTGAACAACACATGACATTTCGTACCGTGCCGTGCCGAGTGCACTCTAGGCAGCAGATGACGCTTTGTCAACTGGATACTGCAGAATTACTCGATGCCAAAGCTACACAAAACCGCATTTTTTCATTTTTACGTGTTTTTAACGCAATTTTGGTACTTGGAAATTTTCATAAAGGATGTAGAAAAAAAATTCAATATCAAAATTAATTGTATATCGATATATATCGATATCGATAGGCAACCTTACTCATGAGTCATACTCATATCTCATCGAATCTCTCGGGCAAAAAAAAACTTTGCTATGATCGGCGAGGAACTAGCATTATTATGAAGTAGGCCTAGCCTACCTAATCAATCAATCATTAATCAAACATAAAGTAATGCTTTTATTTCACTGACTTAAAGTACCTAGTATATTATGTAATGTGCTGAAACAAATACTATATTGTTTGATTATTGTTTTCTTTTTTTCCCTCACCACTTATTCTCTGGATCTGTTGCATTAAAATTTAAAATATTATATTTTTTTGTTTTTTATTGGATCACCAAATTTTTCAAGGTATCAAGTGGGTTGCATACAAGCAAAAAGGTTGAGAACCACTGCCATAGGGGTGTACCCCGTGTGCCCTGGGGGCTTATTTACTAACTCAAATGACAACTTGTCGATTCAGCAAGAACTTTGTAACTAAAATATGTAGGTAAGTCATGTGTAGTTCTAACAGTTTTGCGTGTTATTGAAGCAATCATAATTGTTATCCCTGGGGGTCTCTTTAGTACGATGACAAATTAATGCTGATCGACGAGTTGTTGCATGAGTTACGCTCTATTATATTTTCAAAGGCGCACTATTAACCCCTTAGCTGTTCATGCCGTATATATACGTCCATGCTAAATGGCGTCCGTACTGTGCATGCCGTAAATATACGCGCCTCAACACGTCCCACTTCGTGTGTCTGTGCATGCCGTATATATACGCGTATTATCGCCAGCAGCAGAGGTCTTCATTCTAGTGATTTTCATTCTGTTATGTTGGTGGCAGATGATCGATTTTTCGAGGCTATCCTAACGGGAATAGGAGCCTATTGCTTCATCTGTGCATAGTGGCGTCGCGTAAGGGTTGTTTATATATTCAGAACATGTCGGTTATTTTAGATTCAGATATAGTTTGGTGGGTGAACTGAATGATTTAATTAATTACAGTGATGATACAAAAAAAAATTGAGATACAAGCAAAAATGGCAAAGTAATGATAGTTTAAACTCAAGTATAAATAAGGGCATTTTACCTTAAAATTAATACACAGGGGAAGAACAACCTCTGAAAATAAATTCCACAGCTAAGGGGTTAAATGACAAATTGTCGATTGAGTTAGTAAAATAGGTCCCCTGGTTATCCAAATCCAGAGTCATTACCCGAACCGAATCAATTTTAAAGATTTGAATCTTTGTTGGGTAATTATTTTTAGTTGCTTGATTAACTGATTTGATGAATGTCTGTAGAGTGTAGACTGTACCCTATGCTTCGAGCCAAAGATCTTGTGAAATCTAGTGTGTCCAACCAATGCTGTTGTAATAAATGCTATACTTCCGCTTTGGTTCTTCACAAAATGAAGTGCGGCTCTACAAGATAGCCGATTCTTCAGCAATTTTTTATCAGGTAAACACCTTTTAGTACGTCTCGGAAAACATCAATGTTCGATTCAAAAACATATTTCAACTCCTGGTGAAGAAGATAACACGATCTTTAAAACGTCAACAGATAATATCATGAACACCACCGCGACAGAATAGCTTTGTCATTAAATATGTCATCGACGGGTCGCGAGGTAGGCCCTACTTAAAAGTTTTATCAAATTAAAATGTTGTTTATGTAGTGATGAAGTCCCTACTGAATCTTTTGGTGTAGGGATTAATTTAAAATTTATTTTAATTCAATTTTAAAAAAATCAAATTGCAGTTTTTGGGGTCTTTTGGCATTTGACTAAAGTTAGAGTTAGCAAAACGATGATATTTTGGAAGTAAGAGATGTCTTGGTTGCTTAGGTTCTGCGTAGGGTAGACTTCTTCCGCATGATGATCGACTACCCTGACGTGCAAGAGAAGATAAGGCACAATATCACGGAGCGCATAGCTCGGGCGTACCAACGCAACGAACTCGCAAGTAAGAAAGACTTCACAATGAGCCTCTTTGTATCGCTTCAGACCGACAAGACGGCAATATGGATCCTCAAGGACAGACTGCGTTCCAGGGAAAAGGTGGGACAGCTTTCACTTGAGTTTGTTTTACCCATTATTAAGCCCCCACATTCTGTAATAATGTATAGCCTACAATTGAAAAGTAAACTTTATTTTTAATATTTTTTAATTAAAAAAAAGTTAGGTGAGCTAGGCCTAGTAAAATTTCTAAATTGTAAATAAGAAATTGATGGTTAGGAAGAAGATGTAGTGGTGGATCCTGCCTTACAGCTTTCCAACTTTTCTTCCTCCACCTCTCCGGCCAGTCGCACATATACGCCGAGTGTCGATGGAGAGTGCTGTTGGATGACTGTAAGGCAGGCTCTGGCCAGATCGGAAGGCTTTTGTAAGTGAACAGAAAGTTATGAATCTTAAATTTATGCTCGCATGAATATTGGAGACCCGTATGCTAGGGCATGCACAAGTGAGGTAGAGAGTTAAAGCACCATAACAATAGGGAACTAACCTTGGTTTTTTACAATTGAAAGAAATTTTAAAAAAACGTGGTAACTACGGGTGTACACAGTTCTAGGGTTTTGATTTGAACGCGCGCTGATGGGCCGAGACTTCATGTCTAGACGTCTTCTATATATGCCCACGCAGTTTACGACATGCTTGCCATAGGCCGCTTCAAAATGTCCCCCTCTTCGCTCATATTTATCTCAACTGGTACCTGGCCTAAGTAGGCTACAAAAATGACTGTACAGGGTTTTGACAACGCTGACTCCTTAAACCGTAAATGTAAATCCCCTTATGGTACCTTTTATAAACCAGCATTTCTTTTAATCTAGAAATCTAAACGATAGCACGACTGACAGGAGCACGGGAATCTGTCTGTTATAGCTTCCTTTGAGTCCGCGCCCAACTGCGTTGAAACGGGGCTGAACCAGAAGACGTCACACTACTTTACGTGTTGTCTTTTGGCGGGGAGCCAAATTCAAATTTTCTACATTAAATATTGACAAAAGTATTTAGGTAACTCTAGGGAAAAAAAAACTTTATTGGGGGGCACTTTAGTATATGGCACTTTATATGGGGCACTTTATATGGGCACTGATAACTTTACTGTTTTGTGCCCTAAAACCCCAATAACCTCCTAACTAATTATTATTATTTTTTAGTTGTTTGTTATTGATTGTTAGCATTTACAGTTCTGGAATGAAGGCTAGTTCCCTATTGGGTTCCTGGTTGGCTACCTCTTTCCCGAATAGCCTTAGTGTTAGTGCATTAATACGAGACGTAAAGGAACAAGAATCAAATCGTCGACCTCTTGAGGCACCTGTTAACTGCCCCCTCCCCCCCCTCTGACCACCCCTCTCCCTCTGACGGCTGTCTTTGCCCCGCTTCTTGCCCCTGTCTGGAGCATAAATCCCTCGGGAATAAATGCCGCCTAGATTCTTCCCTAAAATCCCAGCACTCTTATGTCTTTGTTTTGTGATATCATGGGATGTTTCAAGCTAGTGTTTTGAAATAAACGTATATCCTTCTTTATTGCAGAAACAGAAACATACAGAGGAATTGGCCAATGAAGACTTTGATGACACCATGCTCGGCTTGTATCAGTTATCGAAAAATATATCAAACACCGACAAGTCTCCGATATGTACCAACGATCGTTTCCCATTTATCCTTGAGCCTAACACGGTGTTTATTCAAGTCTGGGAGTACTTTATTGTCGCGCTCACCATCTTTGTGTCTTTCTTCATTCCCTACTTCACAGGTACGTCATGGTTTCATTCTCAGCACACTAGTATATTTACTATCTTGTCACTTAAGGTACTTTTCTTACTTAAAGAACAATTTCTAAAATTATTATACTTACAATATTATTAGGCCTATAAAAGTTTTAAGTTAATCATTTTTAATTGGCATGCACTTGGCAAGTGCAGGAATGTAATTGTTGTTGACCTCGACTTCAATAACATTACAACACCAGGAACAAATGAAAAGACAGGTGGCGATTAAGTGCGCGCTAATGCAGTTAATGGAAACCACCGTTATTTAAACTTTAAAACCTAGGTAATATGCCGTTCACAAGCAACTCTAGCCGATGTGTAGTACTATGTACACAGACTCTATGGGTGTTTGTTTACACTAGCGTATGCGAATAACTACGTAGGTAACCTACTGTTTGCTGCCCTCTTGGTGCAATGATGAATCTTTGTCGGCAGCTTACATACCAATGTACCCGACGTGGCTCAAGTTTGCCGTGATTCTGGTCACACTTCTCTATATCACAGACCTTCTGATCAGCTGTTGCACCGCCATCCACAACAAGACCAATGTCATAGACTCGTTTCTGCCGATTCTCCACAAACGCATGGAATCCGGGTCGTTCTATGTAGCGGTCATTGCGTGCTTACCGTTGGAGGTATGTAGGCCCTATGCTTACACTAGGTGTGGAATAAATAAAGTTTTCAAAGTTTTATCGTTAAACCATTTTCTTGGAGAATGAAACAAATCTTTCTTCTCATTTGGTTACCAGTGATTAAATTCCAAAAATACAGATTAAGCATTAATAAACAACAATTAAAATGATAATAGACCATGCGTAACTCTAAAATATGTAGGCCTATCATTATATTAAAGTTGGAAAAAAAAATCTTAAACCAATAAATACTATTTTAATTTCTTAATTTCATTGATCGGGAAACACTCCCATAGGTGTAATTGATTTACATACTAATTTAATATTTATACTAAGCTATGTATGTATAGTAAAACTTAAAATATCACTAAGTAGGACTATTATACTATAGGCCTTACGTATTGAAATCAATTTCAGGTTTTTGCATACATAGTGGGTGAATTGCAAACGGAACGACTTTACGGCATGCTGGTAATGAATCGTCTCGCCAAAATCTGGTGTGTCCACGTATTCTTCCGCAAACTAGAGAATAGCCTGTGGGCCAACCTAATCGCCATACGTGTGTTCAAGTACACTCTGAACCTGTTGATAGTATGCCACTGGGCCGGCGCACTACTGTACCTGCTCTCCTGCTACGACATTCAGTGTACCTGGGATAGCTGGTTTCATCAGTAAGTACGCCTAATTTATAGGCCTAACGCTGTTTTGTTATGAAGGAAACTCGGGTAGGATTATCAATATCAAGAAGGAAAAAATTTTTTTTTTTTTATTGTGCAAAAACAAATTTTAATATTTTTCATTAAAATGTCATTGTACCGTATTAAATTTTTGCATTTCCCTATCTGATCATATAAATTGATAATTTTTTAGTTTAATATCATCATTTTTGTGTTCTTTTCTATATAAAGTATCAATAACCTATTGCAATCAATTTGTTAATATTCTTGTGACCATTATCCTGTACAGTAGTCCCCCGACAATTCAAACCCTTATAGTTCGAAATTCAGTGAATTTCAATAAAAAACATTGGTCCTGGACATCAATATAAGACTTTACATGTTATTTTATTTGGTTACTTCAAAATTCAGTATAATTCGTATTTCGAAGTCATATTGAGTCCCACGTTTGAAATTTGACGCGATAAATCAAAGAAAGGAGTCATATTTTTGGAATGGAGTGTAGCACGTAATGCTGCAGTGTCACCCGGCGTATATAAATCGTGTCCATTGTCCAGCGCTCGACTTACGATATTAACACAGGCTGGAAAGTTGCCAAGGGAATCATGCATTCACTTCCTGATGCCTCGTCGAGTAGATGCACAGTGGTAGACGTGTTTGTCCCTGGTCTGCATAGTGTTGTGTGATGTGCACGTACCACGTAAAACGTGTGATAAAATGACGTTGAACAAGAAGATATTGATATTAATAATATTGAAGGAAGTTGACCTGAAGAAATCTACAAAAACAAAAATTACGGAACATTTTAAAATACCGACTTCCACATTTTCCATTTGGCAGCGACGTAAACATGTACGTCGTCTGCTTAGTCACGATCTACAGATAGCTCCGCCCACCCACGCTGCACGAGTGGATTAGCCATGTGTGTTCTTCGATGCCGACAGTCAACATCAGCTGGCTAGATGGCTCCGCCCACGCGCTCTCGCTGTCAACTCGGTACGATCGTGTAGCTCTCTGCTCATACTTTCAAAAGCTTCACTGTGCTTATGATTATACCGAATGTTCAAAATAATACGTTCAAAGGTATTTTTAACAAACTTTTTTTTTGATTTTTGGTTAATTCAAATTTGTATATTTTGAAATAATGGCTTTTAGAGGGTCCCCTCGACTTTGAATTGTCGAGGGACTACATATTTAAATGAAGCTTCTATTAACTGTCCAATTTGACAAACAACATGATTGAGGGATCGTGATGATTGATCGTTCATAATCAATCATTATTTTATTGATTTATATCAAATTGTTGGTAAGTATATCAATTGATAATTGATTAATCAATTTTTGAGTATGAAGAGGTCTAAACAAAAATCATACAATTTTTAAGTTAAGTCCACTTTAAGGACATACCGGTACCTGTTGTGCTCCTACTCCCTTATCCAGACAGGTCCTGGAGGAGGTGCATGGTTCCCGAGAGTCCACCTGCTATACCAGTCCCATCGTAATGGCAATGTACTTCGGACTAAACGTCCTGTCGGGCGTCGGCTATGGTGACATCGCAGCTGGAAACACGACGGACGCCATCATACTGTGTTTCGTCATGTTGTTCGGCGCTCTGCTGTGCAACTACGGTATCGCGGAGCTCTGCGCAACAATCACCGCGCTCCACCGGCAGCAGGCCACCTTCCAGCAGATGCTATTTGCTATCAAGGTGGGTGGCTGGCTTCTCTTATAATGTTTGTTTTTTCTTGTTCAGAGAGGGGCTTCTTCAGCCATTCTTCTTTCTTTGCTTCTTGCGTGGCCCTACCACAGGTTTGGTTATGTGTTTTGAGTTTTGTTTGCATGTAGTTAGCTGATTTTTAGTGGCCACCATCTGCCTGATGAGTCCCAGAAGGACGAAACGGGTCGTGGATTAAGGTAACAACTTTAAATTAGCTGCAGTTGTCATCAGCAGGTGAAAAGTTTTGTCGCCCCCAGCCCTTCAGGCTGGGATTTATGTTTTCTTTGCTTTCCCAACCTGTCAACCCTTCTCCAATCTTTCTTGCTACCCAGTATAAAATGGCTTCTTTCTTTGACCTGCTCATATCATTGGGCAGGGAGTCAATGTCATTCTGAAGTGCGGCGCACCTGAAAAGGTGTGCTCTGACTTGGGATTCGAAATTACATAATTTACAAGTGGCCGCCGTTTGGTGGTGATGTTGAATCTGTTCAGATGGTGTTGCAGAACGTCATGGCCAGTTGCAAGTCTGAACTGGGCTGTGGCAGTTTTACGAGACCAGATTTTGTCTGGCCCTTTTTCTCATCTCATCTCATCATTATTCAAGTTAAGAGCTTTTTTTGATCTGCATTATGTTTGATCGCCTAAAACGCGTTTTGAGGTTGCTCGATTGAGCGATCATTGCCGCGAGCTGGTGTCCAATGTTGTTTCTCGGAAAGCAGTTGTGGTCATTTTCATCAAACAAATAACTACCCTAGAATGACTTGAAACCTTAAATGGATTCGGGTAGTAAAAAATGGATTCGGGTAACCCAGTACCCTATGACATCCCTAAATGCTAAGAAACCAAATACTAGTGCCTCTATTTTTTACTGATCATGAGTCGCATGACTACACATGTAATTATAGACAGTGATTGTTACTGTAATTGCAAGTCTGGCTCCAGTGTATAGGTAAATACTAAATAGTGAAGGTGAAGGTTACAATACGCTCACCCTCAAATTTGCAGACACGCTTCTCGTGCCACAAGTTAGTCTAAGTTATTGTTAGACATTTCATAAACAACATCACAAAATATTTTTGGTTTTCCACAATTCAAAATATTTATTAGTTGCTTTGTTGGTTGATGTAGGCCTATGCTGAAAGGGTCAGTTTCATATCGTCTTGAAGTCGCGTTGGTTTGTAATCAAATCACCCTGTGATTTTTCTCTGGTGTTCAGAAATGTACAGCAAAGCGTTGAACTACATTAGTATGTGTGTGCCAAAACTTATTAACTTGTAAATCGTCAATTGTTGGTTGAGATTCGATTCCTACATGATTGTGATAGTAGCACATTCACAATTACCTCATTTCTATTTGTTTGTGCTTAATGCGGACTGTCAAATTTATAAAAAGGCTTAGTTGAATAGTCGTTAATTTTGTCAGTGAGATTTGTGGTTTTATTAAAGAGAAGGCCTATCGATTTGTATTTTCTTCTGTGTTTGGAAGTGTACCGGTACTGAAGATGTAATTTGAGTGGCAACTGTCAAACTTTTTAATAATTTGTTGTTGGATGAGCATAGCAAAGATTCCATTCTACTACACTGGAGAAAAAAATCTGGATTTATTTTTTTTTCTTTCTTTTTTTCTGTTTGTATTTTTGTGTCTGTTAACATGATTCCGGCTAAACCGTTACTCCAATTGAGATGAAATTTTGTGGAGGCTTTCGAAATCTCTGAACTTAGAACTGCCACGTTTTTGAGCGCAATCAAAAAATTATTTCTCATGAAAATCGTAATTTTACGATTTTTTTTTTATTTTTAATATTTTTTTTCGATTTATAACACCTACATGCTTTATCCGATTGCAATGATTTTTTCACAGAACCTTAATTTTATGAATTAATGTATTCGTTTGAAATTTGAGCGCAATCAAAAAATTATTTCTCATGATAATTGCAATTTTACGTTTTTTTTTTTTTTAATTTCGTCAACTTATAACACCTACATGCTTTATCCGATTGACATAATTTTTTCACTGAACCTTAATTTAAAAAATAATATATTCGTGTGAAATTTGAACGTAATCAAGTAATTATTTCTTATGAAAATCGCAATTTAACGCTTTTTTTCGTTTTTAAACAATTACGCTCATCCAACAATGCGCCTGACAAAGCATTTTACAAAGCTTCCTAGTTAATAAATAGTTGCGGTACTGTATTTTTTTAATATATTTTCTAACTTTGTTGTAGTGTTTGGTGTTTAAAAATGTGTAAAATGTTCCGTCTATGGGAAAACGTTGAGGAAACAATGCCCAATTCAGATTTTTCACCATTGGTACTGATGCCTTCTATGTCAGATGAAGAAATTGAGCTAGATGACGTCCCCTCGCCAACACCTTTAATCGATGAACTGGCCACGTCAGAAGGTGAACATATTGATGTGGATGGGGATCCTGAAGACAACAAGCCCATCCAAAGGAGGTTTACATCCTCAGTGTCGAAAGATGTACAATACGTTGTCGTTAATATATAGGCCTATAATTAATTTTTGGCGTAGATTAGAAAGGGTGCGTTAAAAAACACATCAAATGCAACTAAGTTAGGATTACAAAAACGTATGTATATTTTAGGAAATTAGTGTCGTTTCTTGTACAATTAAACGCAATGCTTGTTCTCGTGTGGTTGGCAGCAATTCATGAATGAGAACCGCATCGTACCCTCGCTCAAGGAGCGCGTGTTCCGATACTACCAGTTCCAGTGGACGTTCGACCAAGGCGCCAAGGCTATGATGGTTCGCTCACTCATCTTCGACGCTACCAACGAGATCAAACAAGACGTGCTTTCCAAAGACCGTATTTCTGCTATCACTGCTGTGCCGCTCTTCAGGTAGGTACTTTCTGTCAACTTAGATCTCTCACTTTTTGATTACTTTTCTACCTTTTACAATTCTGTGCATGATTTGCCAACCTTTTTTGTATTTAATTCCTTCAAAATATCGCTCCAAGAGTTGACTGTAGTCAAACCAGTTAAGTCATTTTTCCTTCTGCGCATTTATAGTTTATACTGCTGACAAAGATGTTTACAGAGATACACTTTTTAGTTTCTACTATGTTTTTGTTCGGAATTTTGTATTTTATATATTTTTAAAGAGGTTGTCCACCTAAACTTTTACCAGGCTGTGCTCTGTTCTATCAGAACAAAAGTACCTCAATATGGATGTTATTAAATACTTCATTATTTAACTGACTGGTCATTCAGTTGCAGCTCTTTGCTATCTTTCTCTATGCCCTCACAACAAACATTTTCTTACACTTCACCCCGTTGCTGCAGGTAAATATGGATTAATAAACTGACAGTACTGCAGTATTGCAGTATACTGTTCCATTCATTCAGATCTATAATGCAACTACAGTTCAGAAGTTAAAAAGTTACCGTCTCGGTGGTCTTTGGGTTATGCGCCTACCTGGAATGTGGGAGACCCGGGTTTGAACCCCGGTCTGAATTGTATTAAATATTGACTTGTTGTGTTGCGATTGCGGACAGTTTTACGGACCTGGACTACACCCAGCTGCTCGCTGCAGGTGCGAAGGTGATGGTGCTGCCACCTGGGGAGATTATCACGTACGCGGGCAGCGTCAGCAGGGAAATGTACATCATACAGAAAGGCTACTGTGTGACTATTATAGACATCACCAAGAAAGGTGGGCATCTCGTAAGTATAGCCATGCCTATGCCTGGTGCATCACCCATATTCTCTTTATTCCACCAGCAGTTAGTTATATTTGGGCACTCTTAAAATAAATTTTCTTCTGTAGTGATAAAGAGTATTATATTTAGTACCGGTATTACAGTAGTATTATCTTGCAAATTATTATGCTTAAAACTTGCTTTTTGATAAAGCTATGTACCGTCCCGTCTTACAACATTTTGTTTCACTCCAAATTATCACTTCAGTATTTTGTATTGTTCTGCTGTCAAAAAAGCACCTTTACTTTTAAGTTCTTTTTGCAATACTGGGAAATATTAAAATGAAGAATTAATTAACAGAGGCCTATCGTCTGGGTTAGTGAATGAGTGGGAAAGGATAAAGTAGTCCAACAGCTTACCTGAAAGTCGTAGGTTCAGTGTGAAATGAGTGGCCTATACACACAAACAAATGTCAAAACGTTTCAGCCTGCGTGACCTTGGTCACTCGGTGTGCCGAAACATTTCAACATTTACTTACTAGCTTTTGAATAAAGGCTCATTCATAACCAACTTAGGCCTCTAACTTAGCAGCTAACTTAGCCTCTAACTTTAGGTTGCTGTTCATGATAGATATTTAGGCCGCTAACTTAACAGCCACTGCCTCCTAGATGTTGCTCGTGGCAGAGTGCTTTACAGCCATACCGTCGCCTCTAACTTTAGATGGCTGTGCATGATAGATGTTTTTAAACCAATCACAACACAGATTTGCAGTGTTTACTTTTATCGCGCCAATGCTTGACATACAATAACATTCAGCATTCAGTAAGTAGGCCTAGCCTAGCTCTACTTAGGTAGCATTATAGAATTGATTGACTATAGACTGTACAGTTTATTAAACAATAATTGATGGTAAAAATAATAAACATATTTATTTAAGACAACGTGACGTAAGCCTTACATAACCTCACATGGTCTAGCCCTAGCTGGGGGCTAGGCCTAGTACCGCAATAAACGTTAATAATACTGACGGTCAGTTGACATTTCTGCCCCAATCGATAGCCAAATGTTTTCTTTTATATTCTTATCTTTGTATAAAGACGAAGATTTTACATATAGCAGTGGCCTTTTCATGAATTCGTTCAATAGCTTTTCATCGAAAAATAGCTGATGTTTCTTGGGATCCATTTTTGCTGTTTGTTTACGTTTTCAATCGGATATGACCGGAAATTGTCGGCTCGAGTCTCTCTCTGATTGGTTAAAAGCTTAATGTTAAGTTAGCTGCTAAGTAAAACCTTGGAGTTTGCAAACATTCGGTTGCTGATAAATGTAAGTTAAAGGCTAAGTTTGGTCATGAACAGACGTGTTGTTTTCCATAAGACAAACCTTTAAGTTAGAGGCTAAGTTAGCTACTAAGTTGGTTGTGAATGG
The DNA here is from genome assembly GCA_024449915.1 of Sweltsa coloradensis. Taxonomy (NCBI): domain Eukaryota; kingdom Metazoa; phylum Arthropoda; class Insecta; order Plecoptera; family Chloroperlidae; genus Sweltsa; species Sweltsa coloradensis. The sequence goes on along the minus strand of JAMZAV010001969.1, from coordinate 114,077 downwards.
CCCTTAAACCATTCCATATTTATTGCAGGTTAACACTTTTTGTTTAATTTAAGACAAAATAAAATGGTGAGTAATGATAAGATGTACCCTATGCCTACTAATAACAGCAATGACATAAATATGCTTTGCGTAGCAAAGCGCTAGACGCTCAGTCTCCTATCCTTCACGCCGAGCGCTAGCGTGTCGATTGGAAGCCATCATTGAAATTGAGGGAAATGCCACATAGATACTTCAGCTAGTTGGCTAATCTGACGATTTAAGTGGCTGTGGAGTTGTGTTTGTTGTTGAGCGGATGGGCGAGCACCGCCGTCTGTATGTGAATATGTACAAATTTACGTAAATAAAATAAATAAATTCGTATTTAGTGTCTACCCACTCAGTCATATAACTGATTTTCAGTATTTTAGACCTCTATTTTCCCCTTTCATGGTTGCTTCTAATTGGCATGCTCCCCACGGCCATATTGAGTGTCTTAGCTTATGCTTAGCTTATGTACACAGTATACCAATAATATACAGTAGCCAAACTCGCTAGCAAAGCACGCTGTCAAACTGTCATGCGCGCCCCTAGCGAAAGTGAGAGTCAACTAACGATGACTGTGGCCACAGCTGAGTCGATAAAGAAGTTTCCCCGTGGGGTAACGTGGGGAAACTTCTTTATCGACTCAGCTGTGGCCACAGTCATCATTAGTTGACTCTCACTTTCTCTAGGGCGCGCTAGTGTCGCGGCGGTACTAACGCGCAGCCGACAACGACAGCAAATCACCCTGCAGGCAGTGCATTGAAGTTTTGCTACTGTAAGAGATTGTTATACTACTGTGTTATGTATGTCATTGAATAACAGTGTCAATACACTGGAAATTGATTCCTGGCAACTCAAGAAGGGTACTGTATTTCTTCCAGGTGGGTCCTGGCAGTCACTTTGGCGACATCGAGATGTTGTTTGGCATTCCCATGGCAGTCACTGTTAAGACGGTCACTCACTGCAAGGTGATCAGTATTGAGTACGCCGTCTACATGCAAACCATTTCCCTTTTCCCTTACATAATGAAGGTGAGTTGTCACCGTGTCTTCAGCGTAATGAAAGTCATGATGATGAGGATGATTTCCATCTTAATTATTGCAATTCGAGACGATGAGTGGTGAATGGTGTAGATGTGGGTGAAGGACAATCATCATAATAAATCCATGCTTTATGCGGGATTGGAACCGCGTCCGCCTAGTGCCATATGCTTTGGACCAGGGTCCCAATCGTATGAGCCACCGTGGAAGGCATGAAACTCATGAAATGGTCATTTGGTCATGGAATAACGTATTTACAGGCCATTTCCACTCCACTGTTCCACTGTTCACAATAATTGCCTATCAATAACTAATTTTTATTTTGTGTATTTTTCTACTCCCTTCTTGGAAAATGTACTAAAATGAGTTTTACTGTATGTATGTTGTATTTTATTAGCCACCAAATGATGGTTTACACATTACGTCCATGACCAAATGTAAACCATACACCATATATTATGTATTGTTTATATTATATTCTTTTCTGAGGGGGTAATCACCTGTTAGGTTGGATCAAATTTATCACGGATGTTGTGTATTGAACTATTGATTATATTTTATTTGCTTATGAAATGGTTGTGATCGATGCCAAAAATGCAGGCATATGAAATCATACTATTTATTCTATCCAAAATTAGTTGAAGTAAAAAAATGCAATACAAAATTATCAAATACGATGTAAAGTATTGTTAGTACTAGGAAAACGCTGAAGTCGTTTTTAGAGAAGTGAGTGAGCCACGTGTTGAGTACCCTGCATCATTCCCTTTTCTTCTCCTATACCTAAGACTGGATCTAGACAGCGTTGGTCTTAACACCTAGCTAGCCTATCATAGGCTAGAGTGGCGCATTATGACCTTACAGTTACACAAGTTACACATTGACAGCCTATTTATCAATTTATTATATCTTGTAGATTTAAATCGCAACGGATTTTGCTCTTTTTGTTAGCAGTTCTCAGTTAACTCGTACCAGATGTCTGTTTAAAATTTCAGCTCAACCTGTTGGGCTGTTCGGCTGATTTTCGATGAACACACAGATTTACAGAATAAGTGCCTTTTAAGTTGAATTGTAGACTGTTTGCTGGGCTTACTCGTCCAATTATTAATTCAAACGTAGTTTCAGGCTAACGTTAATTTTCTTTTAGTTCAACATTTTTTAAAATTCTATTAAGGTTGTTTTGGGTCTCTTGGTTCTTGAAATTGACTGGTAGCTGATCGACTTTGTATCCTTGTCTCACCTTAACTGACTGACTTCCTTGTTTCTGGTCACAGGAGATGCAAGAGCTGTCAGATTCCTTCTTGGAGGAAATCTCTCGCATCAGTTCAAAGAGGAAGGCGATTCACTTCGATAAGCACCACCATCCGACTCTGACCTGGTGTCAACAGCTCCACTCTAATATAAATACCTGCTCTACGGATATAGCAAATTCTTTTCTAAAACTAAAAAAACAGGTGAGAAACTTGAGGCAGCAATAGGTGAGCAAATTTACCCATTTAGTGAAAGCTGTTTTGTCGATTGCTATAATACTTAAATCTCAAAACCAATTTGACTCAGGTTGCCGCTGATTACCGATTATTGTATTGGATGAATGTAGGAAAACCTTCAATGTTTTTCAAGCGGCTACTCCGATCTAAATAAAATTTTCGGGGGACCTTCGAAATCTCTGAACTTAGTACTACCACGTTTTTTCATACGATCAAAGAAATATTTATTATAAAAAGTGCACTTACGATTAAAATGAAATGTTGCCTGTTAGCTATGCACGGGACAAAAAGCTACTACAGAACATGATAACGGTGATACTCACAACTGCAATAAAAGGATAGAAAAAGAAGGTTTAATAATCCCAAAATGGCGAACGCTCATAAGGCGTTAGTAGTAAATTGGCAGCGCTGAAAGCAGTCCCACAACCACTCTATTTTACTTGTTGGAGGAACCTCACCTATCAGTAGAGATGTGCAAAAATGGTTTTTTAAAGTTTGAAAATTTGCGCCTTAAAAATAAAAATTCACAATTTGTCCCGATTTGCCAAAAAACACAATTTTCTTATGCACAACTTTAAAAAAAAAAAATTCCAAGTTTCAGGATAATTTGATTGATTTTAATGATTTTTAAAAAAAAAAGCTCATGAGAGTGAAGTTCAGAATCAGTTATAATTTTAAACTCAATTTCAGTTTTCAAAGTTTCCGACAGTTTTTACCAGAATTAATTTCGTCTACCTGGCACCTCCACCAAATTTACGAAATTATGCATTTTTTATGTGTCTTTTGATATTTACGATCTCACGATCGCGTTGTATGACTCGGCACCTCCACCATATGTACCAGCCAGTGTTAATTTAATTTCGACTTCGACCCAGCACCTCCACCAAAACTTTGAATTTTTTTTATTTTCTAAAATTTCGTGACCTAATTCGCATTTAAGGATATAATTGCTAATTTCGCCACTAGTTTGCGGCATCAACTAAAATTTCGCAAAAATTCGCGAATTGGAAATTGGTACCATTCAATCACAATTCATGAGATTCATGTGCAAACTGAATTTGAAGGGATTATTGCAACTTTAAAAAAATTTGCGAATTTTGTTGTCACCATTTTTGCACATCTCTACCCATCAGTCACCTTTGAAGTGTCAACAACTGATTTTGTTTGTGCTTCCTAGTGTAGGCACACAAAGGAGAGCTATGCCAAACCATTCGCAGTGATGGGCAAGTTTCGATGGCTGCGATTTCTCCTCGTCCCGTACTGCGTTCTACCTAGCAGTCGCTTCCTCAAGATCTGGGTTTTCTTCCGGACTGTCGCTGCTCTCATGGTTGGAGTAATAGTCCCATTCCAGAAAACCACTTCTCCGTTCTTTCCGGGAATGCTGAGCGTAAGTAGCTTGCACTCTTAATAGTTAATACTTAATAGTAGAGATGTCAAACCTCTGGCAACAATCACTACATAGTACATAGAGACCCGTAACTCAATGCTAATCGCTCCCAAAGCATTATTAGGCCTACCTATTCATCTATTATTAAAGATAGAGGTTGGTTGTGATAGAATGCCTATGGGCTCTCTCTAACGGTCAGTGAGCCGAAACGTACGACATTGTGTATTTTGTTTTGTAAATATTAATGTTAACCAGCCAGTTTCACGCAGCTGCCCACCTTGTTTAAGGTAAGCTGTTGGACTTCTTTCTTCTTTCCCCAACCACAAACACTAAAGATAAAGAGGGTTTAACACACTAGCTGCCATATGCTCGGATGATTGGCATGGCCCATGGGCCATGGCCCGGCATAGTAGGCCTACATGGCAGCCAGCAAACTAATGTTAAACGCCCTTTCTTCCATAATGCTTTGCATGCAATATAGGTGGCACTGGTGATTTGGACAATTGATGGCCGTGAGCATAAACCGTCTAAATGAAAAAAATCGATACGAGATACGAGCAGTTGCAGGGGCGGCAACATCGACCGGTAAAGCTAGAAGCCACGCGTAGACAACTGCATGCTGATACATATTTTTTCAGTGTGGCACTATCTGTGTGCAAATTGGTGAACTCAAAGTGTATTAAGACTTCAAGTAGAACGGCGGAACCATGGCTGGCCGTACGCGCATAAACCGGGTAATGCGCATTAGACGGTTTATGTTCGCGGCCCCCTTTAATTGTGTTTTCCAGTTTTAGAAGTAACGGTTTTAAAAAACCCTTTAAGATTTGCACTTAAGAGGGATTACTGTATTTTTTTGTTGTTGTTTTGTGCATATTGTCTGTGTTGGTTATCTGAGGCTACAGAAGGATGACATCAAAGGTCATTCCGTGCATCATCATCTATCTCATCTGTCATCTGACTCCCGCGCTCGCGCGTCGCTTTCTCACCCGGCTCCCGCGTAGCGATGTTCGTACATCACGCACAAACTCACCAGCCCACCCGCCAACCCCGCTCATAACCACACTCACACACGGAATGGCCACACAGATGTATTCTAAATTAAAACGGAGCTATCAGGGCCTACAGTTTGGAAGTATCAACTGTATGGTAGTATTTTTCTCCGACAGGTTCCTATTCGAATAAGTTGCATGAGTACATGGTTTGCAATTGCTGTGATAATAGGTTTGTTCGTTTGTCCTGCTTCAACTAAAACACTTTACTCCAGGAGTATACCGGTGAAACGGAAATTGGAGTAAAAATCACAGTTACTACAACGCGGACAAAAGAACGGTATTGAGATTGTTTTGACTGCTCCTACTCCTACTTCAGTAGCTGGTGTAAAAACCTTACTCCAGTCTCACTTGTAGTAAGTTACTACTGGACAAAAAAAGCCTCCTGGTTTCACCCATCACAACTTACTCCAGGACAGAAAAACGGTGTTTTGACAATATCTTACTCCTAGTCCTGGAGTAGTGATCTCAGGACAAACAAACAAACCTAATATGTAAACTAAACTGTATCATCCATTTTTACTTTTTAAGTTTTTAACTCTTGCTTATCAATCCATTGTATTGATCTGTACAGTATACCCTATCCTCAAATTTTCCCTAGCTAATGTAAGTTATATTTGCCTTTTGACTTCATTCATCACCCATCATTACTTTTTGTATATGGTTCACACAGTAATAGGTAACTTACTAGGGCTGCCCAATGATATTGATATTTAAAAAAGAACGATATCGATCGATATAGAAATCCTTATCGGGTTATCGCAAATCTCAACATTAATGCAGCTAGCTGTCTGTAGATCGGCCGCCTCTGCAACTTGCCTACCGAGCGGTCTTTCAATACTCCTTCCACAAGATAGCATAGTGGAGAGAAAGAGCTGTTAGTTGAGAGCGAGAGAGACTCACGCCTATTCTTGTCGGCATTGCGGTGAGAGGGGGGTGGGGAGCATTGGTTCCTAGACGTATGCAGACAGGCCTCTCCATCTCCTTATCTTCTGCCCCCACTCTTTCGGTTCCTTTTCACCACATTCCAGTCTCCTTGCTGTTCCACATTTTTCCTCACACTATCCTGCCATTGTGGTTGTGGTCTACCCCTTGGTCTCCTAACTGGAGTTTCCAATTAGTGTATACATTTTCTTGGAATCTCGCTCTGTCCATCCTTTGACATGTCCGAACCACTTTAAACTAGTCTCTTTAAATCGCTCTATTAAATTCCTTACACCATAGTAGAAAGGCTATGCTGGAAATAAATTACTACTGTCTATCCTTTAATTTATTCTCTAATTCAGATTTCTTAAAACAGTTATTTAGTATTTACCAAAAATTTAAAAAATAGTTCATACTTATATTGAATGTAGGCCTACCGCTCATTTATCCTGTTGTAGATAATGTACGTGCTGGATATCTTTGCGTATGTGGACATGTACCTGATGTTACACGTGGGCTACTATAACAAACAGGGTCTGCTAGTCACGCACATGTACAAGACTGCCAAACACTACCTGACAACAAACTTCATTTTGGACTTCATCGCCTGTTTTCCGTTCGAGTACATTGCCAACCTTTTTGGAAGCCACACTGAAGGTCATGATGAAATGGATCACATTGGGTAAGTCTGAGATTAGTAGGTAACCTTGCGTGCTATGATGCTGTCGTGGAAAGAAGCTAGCTTTTCTAGAGCTTATTTATATACCATATTGGACCAAATATAGCACGATCTTGAATATAACACCACCCCCAATATTTCAGTCATTTCAAGAAAAAAGAAAAATCAAAGAAAATTAAAATGTACAAGAAACATTTTTATTGCATGCATATTTTTATGTATTATTATTTTTTTTTATTTATAATGCAATAAGTTTCATTCTTACAACAAAACATTTTGAACAATGTTTAGGCCTAGTCCTATGTTTTTTTAACAGGGTAGGGAGGGCCAAGCACAAGCTCACATAGGCCAACCACAGTTCACCAGTCTGATTAAGGGATTACAAATCGATCATTGTGACCTAGAATCGATTTGGGATCGATTCCCAAGAAAAAACTTTTTGATTGTACGCACAGTTATTTTGGTGGTCATTTTCCGCGGAACCCGTGAGGCGATATTCCCGCAGCCCTTTGCCGCGGAGCCCGCGATGACGTCACCCGCCCGCCTCACAGGATCGGCTGATGTCAAGTGGGTGGGCGCCCCGCCGCGCTGCAGCCGATGCGCGAGAGTTGTATTGCGGGTGGCCTATGTTCAGGCGCTATTTCAAATGCAAGAGATAACGCGAGTGCTGTTTTAGAGATAGTATTTTTGGAAAAAACATCGCGCTATATTCGGTCCGATACGGTAATAAAAATAAAATTATTAATAAAATAAATGTATAATTCGAAAATCTACACAACATGTGTGAATATTTGAAATAGAAAAGTTCACTTATAGAGCGTTTTCCACTGACTGCCCTACGTCGCTCTGATTGTGTGTTGTGTACTCCAATGGGATGGTATGAGTGCCCTGGTGCAAATATTACGTATTCAGCTGGTCACATTGCCCTTGGCAAGTGCAATTTATGCAATATGAAAATATGAATATTTAAATCTCAGCGCGCGAGTAGTCTGTGTGTAGGCGCTATTTGATGGTAGAGTGTAAGAGTTAAAAACATCGAGCTATCTTTGGTAGTAGATGACAGTTTTATTCACTTACTGCGCTGTGGACCTTAACATTAGGGTATCGGCCAAAACCGAAAAACTAATTTCTGTGCGATTTTTTGCTGATGTTGTGGAAGCTTCAGTATTCAGTACCTTAATCCCAACAACCTTATCAGTTATCACCTAAGTCATACTCGTAGCTTTATTTCCACTCATGATAATTCAAATTACCGCCTGTAAATTCCACTGTTTTTCCCCTCTTTTCTTAACATGTTCGACCGGTTGTAAAACAAGTAGGCCTACTATCTGCAGAGACATGAATGCCATCCAAACATATTTTTTTTAACAGTTGGATGATTATATTGTAACGTTACAGCCCTACCCCTTGTATTTTTATATTTTTCACTGTTTTAAATCTATCTGTGTATTTCATATCATGTGGGGACTTTCAATATTTTCAATGGCCTTAGGTCATATTTTTGTAACTTGTTCAAGCCAGTGTGAATCTGCATCTAGGCATGCTGAGGCCAACCTTAGGGTTGAAAGTGTGGAAGGTGAAGTTGTGGAGCCGAGGCTCATGTTTTTGGTTTCGGGTTTACCAGAGGGCCTAGGAGGGTGAAGTCACAAAGTGGCGCCGAACGTGCGGGGCTCGAGTTGTCACCACGTCCCGAGGTGTACAGATTAGGTTGTTGGGACCACTTTGGACGTGAAGTCACAAAGTGGCGCCCCAACGACGGGCACGTTTCACCACGTCCCGAGGTGTACAGATTAGGCACGAGGTAGGACCTACCCATCGTCATCACGACCCGAGACGTACGAGTCAAGTCAGTAGATCACAACGTAGGACGGAGCATGGATAGTCACCACGACGCGAGAGTAGATCAAGTAGGCCGCGAATTGAGTTGTTCATCAGCGGACAAGATGGCGGACAGCCGCAAATCGAGGGGTAGCAACAATGTAGAGGTACCGGCCATGTTTGTAGAACCAGGAGTGGTGTATGTACGCGAAACCGAGCAGGGCGAACAGGAAGTGCTACGGGACTGTTCCTTCAATGGTGAATCGGGCGCGGAAACCGGAGAGTTGACGACCACGGTGGAGTCTGAGAACGAGAGCATGGAGACCGAGCCTGGGGCGTGTCTAGAGGGCACCGAGTACGTCACGAGGCGCGAGCTAGGGGAAAACCTAGACAGGGTGTGCGCGGAGCAGACGACATGCTACAAGAGTGACTTGGCGGGCTTTTTCGCGATGCTGGAAGCAAGTTGGAAGCGGGAGAGCGAAGCGCGAGAAAGAAGGTACGCGAAAGCAGACGCGGAGCGCGAGGCGCGTTGGGCGGCCATGGACGGTTGGCGCACCCAATACAGCAACGAGCAGGCAGTACGTTACGAGCAAATAAGTAACAAAATAAAGGCTCAGGCTGTAGTAGCAAGGGACAACTTGGAAGTACAGGCGACAGGCCTAGGAAAGCGAGTAGACCAAGTAGTCAGGTCAGTAGAAAAGTTGGCAGAGAAGCAGACAGGGATAGTCAGCACGTTAGAAAATAATGTCCGTGTGGAACTAGATGCGATAAATGCCTTGGTACGAGACGAGCGGGAACGCACCGATCAGCTGGAGATTACTCAGCAACGCGCCCTGTCAGGAGTGGAGAATGGTGTGCGTCATACCACTACGGAGACGCAGGTAGCGCTAGCACAGATAGCCAGCAACGTGGACAGCCTAACGGAAAGACTGGACGCAGTAGGACGCCAAATAGCCAGTGAAGGTAGGGAGCGCAGTCGGAGCGGCGGACAGTCGGGCACGACCGACGAGACGAGGCTAAGGGCGGAGTTAGAAGCTCGCGTCGCGACGGTGAGACAGGAGCTCTTGGGGGCGGTACAGCGAGTGTCAAGACAGGAAGCTGGAATCGGCACGCCGGTGTTGGACGAGCACTCGTACGCCAAACAGGAAAAATATGTCAGCGAGAAGTTAGAGAGAGAGGGCATATGTTTCAACAACACCAAGGCAGGGATGCACCCGCAAGAGTTTCTAAACATCTTGGAGAAGCGTTTCGTGACGTATCGTGTGAGCGAGAGCTCGAAGCTCAATCTAGCAGTGCAGTGTTGTACCGGACCGGTACTCACCTGGCTCAGGGAGATCGACCTAACTGACTTCCGAAGTCTCAAAGAAGCCATACTAGAAAAGTACTGGGGGGTAGTCGAGCAGGGACGGCTAAGGCAGTACATCTGTAACGGGAAATATGGACCAGGGCTAGGGCTTATGTCCACCTACTGCAGTAGACTCATCAAACTGAATAGTTATCTGACCTACCCCATAGACGACCACATACTCGCGCCCAATCTACGTGGTCACTTCCGAGAGGCCGTCACAGCCGCGCTACTACGATCCGATGACTCTCCATCGAAACTAGTTAGCATATGTGTGCAGATGGAAAGTGAAAATCTCAAGTTGGCTATCTTAGGAGAAAATCAACCCGCTAGCGAGAACTATCGGGAAGGCAACAATCCCACCTACTCGTCGAATAAAGGGTTTGACCGTAATAGGCCGTTCAAGTATAGGGACCGGTACCGCAACCGAGGTTCGAACGAACTAGGACACGGAGGTGGCGACAGTGGTGGCATGCAGCGCGCGCAGCCGGACCACGTGCGAGCACGAGGCAGGAGCGGTGATCGAGACGAGAGAGCCCGAGAGCTACCGCGCACCGGCCAGGCGCACCACGCGAGAGGAGAACAAGGCGCCACACAGCGACGAGTGCAATCTCAGGCTATGCTACGGGACACGGCAAGCGGCGGACTGCCAGCTCATGATACTGGGACGGGAAACCACTAGCGGTCGGCCTGGAACACACCCAGTGCCCGACGATGACGACTATCCCGCTAAGTGTGAACACGGTCTTCGCCGATAATAGGAAAGAGCTGTTGGCGGAAGACGATGAAGAAACGGAGAAGAGAAGAAGCTCTTTCCCACCATGCGTAGAGTGCGCAGTCGGGGTAAATGGTACGGTGATTACCGCCCTTCTCGACACGGGAAGCGAAGTAACATGTATGTCCGAGGTACTCTTCGAGGAGCTGCGTGCTAAAAACCCGAAGTTACTTATCCTGCCAGTAGTAGGGGTGACCATCGTAGGCGCCACGAGTAAGCGCAGTAAGAGAGTCACTAAGCAGGTGTACCTGGAGCTGTGTATCGATAGTCAGATATTGGAGATAACTTGTCTAGTGGTGACGGATCTCGTCCGCAAGTTGATCTTAGGCATAGACTGGTGCTACAAATATCGAGTTACTATGTGCTTCGCGAAACGACAGCTGATGGTGAACCAGCGGGTCGTCCACCCGTCACTCGTTAATATGCATGAAGTGGCATCCACGACGGCTGATCTGTCGGTGGATTCGATGACGATCGACTTGGAAGATCGCCCGGTGAGAGAGGCGTCGGTACGTCTGCTCAGGACAGAGGAAGTGGGCGTCGACCCAGACCAAACGACAGAGCGGGAGATTAGAGAACAGATACGCAGTCAGAGCGCGCTCACTAGAGAGCAACAAGATGAACTGATAGACCTGTTAATAGAATACAGGGACGTATTCTCGACTCGCCCGGGACTGATTAATTGTTACCAACACACGATCAAGGTTATCGAGGAGACCAACTCCTTCGAGAAAACCTATCCGGTGCCGTTTGCCTATCGGGCCGCCGTTGAGGAGCAATTAGCCAGGATGATGGAGTGGGGCGTGATCGAACGAGCCAGTAGCCCGTATGTCAACCCGCTCGTGGTTGTGATGAAGAAAGACAAGACAGTACGTCTGTGTCTTGACGCACGTCAGTGTAACCTGAACTTGGTGCCGGACAGGGAAAGCCCGCACATACCGGAAGAGCTATTGCAGCAGTTCGAGGGAGCTGTCTATCTGTCGGCGCTCGACATGACTGCGTCATATTGGCAAGTAGGGTTGAGTCCAGAGAGCAGGCCCTATACTGCTTTCAAGTACAACCAACGGACGTACCAGTTTAAAGTGCTGCCGTTTGGTTTGAGTACCTCTGTAGGAGTGTTCACGCGCGCGATGGACCTCGTGTTAGGGGAGGAGGTACGCGAGTTCGTGAAACCGTATGTCGACGATCTGGTCGTGGCTTCCCGGACGTTCCCAGAGCATAAGGCTCACCTCAAGCAGGTTCTGAAGCGGTGCAGACTCGCGGGAGCCAAGCTGAACTTCGGCAAGTCCTTGTTTGCGCGAGATCAGGTGCCGTTCGTCGGACATGTGCTGTCGGCAGCAGGGGTGTCCCCTGACCCGAAGAAGCTAACGATCATTCAAGAGTGGCCTAGACGTGACGTCACCCCATGTTAAATATGGAACGTCCTGGAAAAGTGTGTTGGCTTCAACTTTCGACGGCAGCGAGCAGGGGTTGTGGAATGCGGCAAGCATAAATGGCAACGTTGGTGACTAAAACCAACGGAAATGTGTATTTTTGCGAAGTTTGTAGTCGACGAATCGCGAACCCGGAACGACCCGCGGAAGTTTGAATTAAGAAGGCGGACCAATGGCAGTGTCCAGAGAGACACACGTGACCGGATGGCGAGGCCGAGCAGAAACCCCGGACGAGGCGAGGCTGGCAGGAGCAACCACCTCGATCACAGTGGGTCACGCTTTGGAACCGGACGGTCGAGTCCGAGGGTGCACGTGTGAGTGCCAGCGTGGTGTCCCACCCTGCGAGAGCCATCATGGTCGTGGAGCCCCGTCTATCACGGAGTGGCCGACTAGGGCTAGGGAGTTGGTCTTTTTCTAACCTCTTTTTATCATTTTATTGAAACTTATTCGGACGAATCCGACGCGTTTTTGGTGTACCCTATGTAAAGGGGAACCGACAACAGTACGTCTAACAATGACGACCCGGCGAGTGCACGGTAATTTCTAAACAACTACAGAGTTGCGGGGAGCATGAGCTCACATCAAGTTTATAGTTCCTGTCTTCGGATTGGCTTTGCGGTGTCGAGATAGGGTGCACGTGCTAGTGCCAATAAAGTATAAGACCACGTGGTGAGTAAACACCACGATGCTAGACCAAAGGCATCTCTCCCTCTACGAGAACATCTGGGGCTGTGGTAAGCTAGATTAAACATTCTGGGCGAGTAGCCGAGAAGGAAGCAGTAGGACGCCAGGTCCGGGTCCGCCACTGGACGCCGTCCCCGTAGGCTAGGCCTACCTACGCGCAGGAGCGCGTCGACGCTTGCGACCACATCTTTTCCCCCCCCCTCTTCACTCAAGACCAAGGAACAGGATCGGACTTTGTAGTGAGACAGAGAGGACTTGGATGAGTAGAGCTTTGGTGTTTACTTGTATTTTTATTGTAACCCTGGTATCTCATGTATGTATTTTCTTTTGCCTAAATTCGGATCCGATCATTAACTTCACTTGAAACCTAACTTCATTGTTGTAATTTAAATTCATTGTTTTGAGCCAGTAAAGTCCACTAAAAGTACACAGCTTTTCACTTCATAGTGCATGTTTGCCCCCTGCTTTCCCCAACTCATAGCGTAGTGTTTTTGCAAGGACCCTCAGTCCACGCCACGCCGCTTCTCGGGTGGTTGACCTACTTTTAGCAGCAGTGCCTGGGGCCCCTGAACGAGCTTGGAGTGGACCAGCGACGGCGTGGCTCACCGCTAGCGTGCCTGATAAGGTGGGTTCCCTACCCCCAGTGGGTAGTGTACTGGACCGTGCTGGGTTGCACTGTCGGTACACTCTGGTTGTTGTGTTCTTTTTGGTTGTTGTGTTGCGTTGTTGTGTTTTCTATTGCATTTTGTGTCTCTCGGTTCATGTTAGTCTCATCTCTCCGCGAGCTAAGCTTAGGGCAGGTTGGCGAGTCAGGCATAGAGTTAGGACGGGTGACCTTCACCTACACCACCCCCGACCTAAAGTGGCTCCAATTGGTGAGTCACGAGTGAATCACACTCTGGCGCTGGTCGGGTCCTTCGGGCAAGGTGGTGTCGGTAAAAGGTTGCGACGTGACTTCATAGGCGAATTAGACCACGTAGGGCGTAAGTGGTAGGGCCTAGGAGGGTGAAGTCACAATATTAATATTTAGAATGAAATAAACTGGGTTAATGGATGAGTGGGAAAAGGATAAAACTAAAAGAATGTAATATAGCTTCACTGAAAGGCGTAGGTGGCTGTGTGAGATTAGTAGACAGACACAGATATAAGTTATCCACAAAAAATGTTGAAACGTTTTGACCGGTGTGGCCAATGATATTTAACATCTGTAGTAGGCTAGATTCCCAGTCTCCAATACGTCCGCACTGGCGCGAGCGTACCAAATTGAAGCGTCAGTCTGACCTATTCAACATGGCGATTTGGCGTTTTAATTTATGCTTGACATTTTGTTTTCAATGCAATTAAGTATTTTTCTGGATTGTTTTGATATGGTTTTAGCTTATGCAGTTTGGAAATGCCCGAACAGAAACAATAAGAAGTTATTGCATAAGGGAATTTAGTAATCATTTGGTGTTAATGACTAATATGCTTACCTGTCAACCTGACAGCCATCTTCGAAAATATTTAGGCTACAAATCGCTACAACCTACTTTAACATACAAACTGACCTATTTAAGATGGCTTCTAATTGTCCCGCCAGTGGACCAGTGACTGGGGATCTAGCCTACTATAGATGTTAAATATCATTAGGTGTGGCCTTGGTCACTGTCTTAACGATCTAGTGACTGTATTTTTATTTAGGGCTTAGACATTTGGAAACAGTTCCGAACGGACAAACAAACAAACTTGTCATAACCTGATTGTTCTCCCCTGACTGCAGCATCACCCACCCGCAACACTGCATTCTGAGGCTCCTACGGGTTCTGCAGTTGTACAGACTGTTTGGAGTCATCACCTACTTGAAAGGAGACATCGTAAACAAGAGAAAGTATTTGGACTTAATCAAGCTTTTTCCCATCGTGTTTGTTTTCATCAACGTGTGGACCAGCTTACTCATATCGTCAACTTGCAAGTATAGGTAGGTACTATGCACTATTAAATAATAATAATCATCGTAACTCGGTTCCAACTATGTCGGGTTGAGAAGTGGTTTTCCACCATTATCTAGGGCATGAAACTGTAGATACTAAGCTTGCCAGACTCAGTGTTTCTTCCTCATCATCTAACTCCTTCCTCTCCACCAATTTATACTCCACTCTCTTCTGTCCTCCCAAGCTTGACTCTTGTCACATGCTCCCACACTTCATCCCGTTTTCCAACGTCTTCTTGAATTAATCTTTCGCATTTCTCTCTTGGCCTTCCTACTCTTCTTTTCCCCTCCTCTGCCGCTTCAAATTCTCTTCTTGGAATCCTCTCTCTGCCCATCCTTTTCATATGTCCAAACCATCTTAGACATTCTCGTATTTACTTATTAATTAATGACCTTAATCGTGTTTAGTTTTAAATACTGATTTACATAGGAAATCAATAAGTAGAACGTAGATTATGCACATACATAAAAAAAAAATAGAATACTAGTGTAGAAGTACTATTGTCAAAGTTATAAGACTTTTTTTTAAAGCCATGATTAATAATACTAGTACGTACCGTCTATGAAGGCCAAAACACTAAATTAATAAGCCCTAACTTATTTAGAAAAATAAATAATTATATAAAAATAGCAGCCATACTTAATTGTTAATTATTTAAGAGTAATAACTAATTATTCACTACTCACTAGTACTAAATTGTTTTTAATACGTGTAATATAGTATATTTTTACTAATTTTATCTTAACTTTTCATAAAAATATCCAATTGAACTGAAATACACTCAAATTGCTAAATGAGGTCCTGATAGCTTTAACATTGGAATCTAAATTTATTTTAATTCTTCTACTGATATTAATGAAATGTGCAGAAATTTTGAGATTTTTTTTGGATTTCAATTTACTTATAGGCCTAGGCCTATATCCTTTGTAGAATTTACAATGTAGGTCTATGCTTATCACTGTCATTGTTTATTTTGTTGAAAACTTTGTAAAATTGACTTTTAAAATGAAACATTTGCTTAGCAAGTTTCAGCAATATTGCTGGAATCTAGGCATTGCTTCTTTTCTCTGGTTCAGAGATCAGTCAACGTGCGCAACACTGTTCAGCCAAAGAACGTGTAATACACACTGTGTTGGCACAGTAGACTAGAATATTACAGACATATTAGGAATTGTCTGTTTGCTCAATGGGGTTAACAGTTAACACCATATTATTATGTAGTGACCGTTGTTTTTTTTTATATGAGAACTGTGCTACTATACAGAGATCTATGAACCTTCCTATGGAAAGGTTTAAAAAATTAATTATTACAATAATATAAATTAAATAAAATAATTAATTATACAAACAAGGAGTGGAATGTCTACGAAATAAAATAGGAAGAAAAAGACTTTGGTGGTATGAGCACATACGAAGAATGAAGAAAGTAGAATTCCAAGAAGAGAATTTGAACGCACATGGAGGGGAGTAAGAAGAGTTGGACGCCCAAGAGAAAGATGGAGAGACCAAATAAAATGGAACGTTGAAGAAAGATTGAAATCATGGGAGAGAATTAATGAAGAAAGACTCGGGGAGGATAGAAAGAAATGGGGAGAACTGGTGAAAATGGTTGTCATTGGATGAGCGTAGCAAGCGAAGCGAAGATTCCATTTCACTATACTGGAGAAAAAAATCCGGAATGTTTTTTTTTTTTTTTTTCTGTATTATTGTGTGTTTGTCAGCACGATTCTGGCTAAACCGATACTCCAATTGCAATGAAATTTTCTGGAGACCTTCGAAATCTCTAAACTTAGAGCTGTCACGTTTTTGAGCGCAATCGAAAAATTATTTCTCATCAAAATCGCAATTTTACGATTTTTTTCGATTTTTTAAAAATTTATAACACCTACATGCTTTATTCGATTTTAATGAGTTTTTCACAGAACCATAATTTTATGAATTAAGATATTCGTGTGAAATTTGAGCGCAATCGAAAAATTATTTCTCATGAAAATCAAAATTTTTCTTTTTTTTTTCTTTTTTAAAACAATTCTTTGACTTATAACACCTACATGCTTCAACCGATTGTAATAAGTTTTTCACAGAACCTTAATTTTATGAATTAATATATTCATGTGAAATTTGAGCGCAATCAAATAATTATTTCTTATGAAAATTGCAATTTTACGATTTTTTCTTTTTTAGAATTACGATTAATTAAAAAAATTGAAAATTAATGTTTATTTTTTATTTAATTTAAATTAATTTTAAAAAATCTTCAACTTTGTAATGATTTTTTTACAGAACAACAGAAAATCCGCATAACACATGGCAGCTCAATGCACCAATTACGCTCATCCAACAACGTGGCGGGACTTAAGCGTTTTCCTAGTAGAAAACATCGAAGAAGATGAGGACGTGTTGTGAGCCTGGATAGCAAGCACTGAAAGTCCACAGCCTGAGAAACTGGTGATACGTCACCCCCCTCTCTTACTTATGTTGGAACCGGGTGTTTGCTAATTATTATTGTGCTTGTTATTTTGATTATCTTTGCTCATCGGTGAATTAGCCCGTTTTATTCCTGCTAGAAGATGGTTTTCTTAGTAGGCCTGGACTAAAGTGTTTGTTTTTTGGACTAGGCGTTACGAGCCGGGGACAAATTCTGACCTCCAGATAATGAGCCCAGAACTTCGTAAAGCGGTGGACTCAATAAGCGAATTCGTCCTAGAAAGAAATTATACTGTTTTCCAAGGTATTTAACTATTTATCAGCAACCTAGTTCTAAACATGGGCAGGAACATCACTGTGAATATCGCAAGCGCGGGGGGAAAAAACAATATTTTTCTATTATATCTACACGACAAAGAGTCAATGACTATTAATTTTTAAGCTAAAATACATACAAGCCTGGGCCTCAAACAAATTGGGGGCTGACTGAACCGTGAGATTCGAATGTTTTGGGGTAAAAATCACTTTTTCACTTTTCCCCGGATATTACAATTAATATGCCCATATTGTGTGACAATCTATCGACATTTTCCCCATTCCTGTTGAGTTCAAGATTGTCGAAATCTCCAACCGCAACCGGAGCCAAAAACAAGGTCTTTGGAAGTTTGTCAATTTGTTCCAGGGAATATGACTCCTGTGCATGTCTCGGAAGGTGGCTCTAGATCTGACCACACGCACGATGTTGACAAGTCTATGTACGGGGATATCCACATGCATTGTCGCCCTGGCAGTTGGATAATAGGATCACACTTTGCCAACGAGGAAGACCCTCTTAACGTGTACATTGTAGGTAAGATCCATTCCATTACTATAGTTCGTCTTTATCAAGAAACACCCTGGTAAAATATGAAAAGAAAACGATTTCAAAATTTCTTCGTGTTGGGTTGTAAACGTTGATTTCTCAAAGAATTAGGTTGTAATGGCTGAGCAGTAAATAGGGTGTATGCTCAATTTAAAATCAAGATGGATGAGTGCTATGCAGTGTGTGTTGAATGAATCAGAATGATTAACATTTATTGTTGGAACAATAGCAAGGACTTTTGAGTTGACTTGAGTGAGACAAACGGTAGCTCTTTCCTTTATTTTCTTCTTCGTTCCTCGTTCGATCAATCAGGCGCCAGCTGCATGTGATATCGCAAGGCAAAATTTGATCAACATTAAACTTTTATTGCACACATGCAATCATGGCTTTCTTATTCATATTCAGACCTGATTATCTAATTTGCAGTGCAAATCCTCTTTTGACATAAACACAAGCAGAATAGTATTAACTTTCTCAAACTTATAATAATAGTAGCATAAAGCCATAAACTATAAAGGAAACCTGCCTATAGAAAGAGCATAGCCCTAAGAGACCCATGTGTTTGTATTTGATATGGTATTACATATTAGACAACTTAAACCCAATCCCTCCTCGGTTGGCAATGGCAATAATGCACACTTCTCTCATGCTGTCAATTTGAAGGTAACAGTGAGCTTCAATTTTAACTAACAACAACAAAAACCAATCAAACAGTCCCAACACCAAGTGTGCGTTGTTTCTTCGCAAGGTCGTGAACTACAATCAGAACCACGCAGAATCTCGCAAAATTGCAACACATCGCAACGTAACGTCATAAATCTTGCTCTCGAGAAGAAAGATGTCCATGACCACAAAGAACTGAAAAAGCCTGCCGAGGAGCACCTGAAGAGGCACTTTCCTCTCCAAGAGTGGGTGCATATCTTCATTGACGGCTCCTATGACTCGGTTACAAACAGAACGGGCTACGGCATCCACTGCATCTTTTTCGAAGAAGCCACTCCAATGAGAGCCGGTGAAACATACTTCGACGCTGAGGTCGCAGCCATCGCCAGGGCGGCCAAAAAAATCGCCGAGACTCCCGCCTTCCCCCTCAACAAGACAAAATTTGTCATCCTAAGCGACAGTGTCTCGGCCATCCAATTTATCACCCAAGCAGCAAACCTCCATCCGAAATCGCTGCTTTTCACAAACTCTCTTGCCAGCCTCCGTCAGCAAAACAAACTATTGGAGGCGCAATGGATCCCTGGCCACTGCAAGATCATGGGGAATGAAAAGGCAGACTTCTTGGCAAAAAGTGCCACAAAAGCACCGCTACCACCAGCAGCCGAACCGGTCACGACGTTTGCAACACCACCTGCACCGTTTTAACATTACCAACGAACCGGCCACCTGTAAACTTTGTAATTTAGAAGACCAAGACAGAGCGCATCTCTTTAGATGCGCCGCCCTCAAGAGTGACATTGACTCCCTGCCCGATGAACTGAGCAGGATAAAAAAGGAGGCAGTCTTATATTGGATAGCAAGACAGAAGAATGGCTAAAGAGGCCAACTTTGCACAAGAAAAAAAAAATCTTGCTTAAGCCTCCCCCTGCTTGTATGTTAATGTGTTTGTAAATGGGGAATGATATAAAAAATGAAATGCACATTTTTATTCATCATTATTGCCATTCTCCACTAGTGGCAGGGTCAGCTTTTTCTACGTCTTTCTATACATCATCTCCTCTTGCCTGTAGTATACGGCTATGGTCTCCTTCCATCTCTCCCTTCTTCAATCCTTCTTTCACATTCTCTTTCTTCATATTTCTAGTTAGGTAGTTTTAATTAGTAAGCCTAAATCATAAGTAATAACTAATGTTAACAGAGTTTTATCCACTTAAATCGACTTGACGTGTACAATTCCGTGTCGTTCTGTAATTGCTTACGATTGCACTACCTAGTCTCTATGCTGAAGTTTTGTCTACAGGGTATTACTGGGTAACAACGACCGCTACACGCGTGGGTTTTGGCGACATCACTCCGTTGACTGTGGAAACGTTGTTAAAGATCCTAGTCGTCATAATCATAGCCACACTGGTGTTTGGTTACATCACAGCGAGCGTAGCCAGCACCCGCGCCAGTCTACACAATACAACGCTGCTGTATCAGGAGATGATACATGAGCTGGTCAACTACATGGATCAAGAGGTGAGTTAATTGACTCGTTCAACGTTTAAAGGTCATTTTTAATAATAATTTTATTCTCTATTGACATTGAGTTCCAATCGGTCGGTAGAGATCTGGGAATTCAGCACTATTTTACAAAACTTAAGTAAGTGAGAAATAGCTCCGAAATCCTCATAGTCATAGTCATTGTCATCTGTCGCCACCTGGCAGGTCAGCTTGAGTTTGGCAACCAAATTTTTCTGCTTTCTATCTTTCCACAATTATTGTATCACTTCCACAAATAACTTACTTGCTGTAAAGTGACACAATTGTGTGGAAAAGGCCAACCGGCTAATTTAGTTTAGATTGGAGAAGGGTTGACAGGTTGGGAAAGCATAGAGAACATAAAGTCCAGCCTGTAGGACTGGAGACGATAAAACATTTCACCTACTGGTATAAAGTTGTTTGTAATCCACGACACGTTTCGTCCTTCTGGGACTCATCAGGCGGATGGTGGCCACGAAAAATTAGCTAACTACATACAAACAAAACTCACAACACATAACCAAACCTGTGGTAGGGCCATGCAAGAAGTAAATTCTGCATGCATGTTGTCATCATCAGCAAGGTTACTCACACACCATTCATACCGAGACACACCGTCAGCACAACCAGTAAGGGGGCTTCCCTCCCAACTCGTAGTGCTCGGGAGACAAAAGATTCATGACTTACCCTGGATTCGAACCAGGACCCTTGGCAACAAAAGAAAAGCTGCCCCTCCTGCTGTTGCTGGGCCAGGGTGCCCCTTAACATTCATTTTAAGAGAATAGGTTAGAGAATGCAAATAGCAACGATATCATAATCATTTCATTCATCATTGTACATTGCTGTTGCTGCTTCTGGCAGGGTCAGCTTGGGTCTGGCAACTAATTTGTTCAACTACTTTATGTCCTTCCACCAGTTAAATTGCTTCCACATCTTCTCAGCTCTCTTCTCTTGTCTATAAGTCTCATACTATAGTCTCTTCTAACTCTTTCTTGGCCACCCCTGTCTTTTTCTTCCTTCTAACCCTTCATTAGCTTATGTATGTTTTATGTGTGGTGCAATGTAAATATGTTGGCATAGGTAAATGAAAACAAAAAAAAGTTTTGAATACTAGGAAAACGCTTAAGTCCCGCCACGTTGTTGGATGAGCGTATTGGTGCATTGAGCTGCCATGTGTTATGCGGATTTTCTGTTGTTCTGTGAAAAAATTATTACTAAGTTCAAATTTTTTTTAAATTAAATTAAATTTAATAAAAAATAAACTTAAATTTTTTTTTAATTAATCGTAATTTTAAAAAAATAAAAAAATAAAAAAATAGGGATTTTTATAAGAAATAATTATTCGATTGCGCTCAAATTTCACACGAATATATAAATTAATAAAATTAAGGTTCTGTGAAAAACTTATTACAATAGGATCAAGCATGTAGGTGTAATAAGTAAAAAAATTGTTTTAAAAAAGAAAAAACCCACAAAGTTTCTATTTTCATTAGAAATAATTTTTTGATTGTGCTAAATTTAAAATTCTTAATTAAAAATTAAGGTTCTTGAAAAAATCATTAAAATCGGATAAAGCATGTAGATGTTATAAGTAAAATAAATTTTCAAAAAATCGAAAAAATCGTAAAATTGCGATTTTTATGAGAAATAATTTTTCGATGGCGCTCAAAAACGTGGCAGTTCTAAGTTCAGAGATTTTGAAGGCCTCCATAAAATTTCATCGCAATTGGAGTATCGGTTTAGCCGGAATCGTGCTAACAAACAGACAAAAATACAGAAAGAAAGGAAAAAAAAAAACATTCCGGATTTTTTTCTCCAGTGTAGTGAAATGGAATCTTCGCTTCGCTCGCTACGCTCATCCAATTATAGAATTTTTTTTGTACAAAAAGATTGAAATTGTTCACTTTTCTACGTTGAATTAGGGCGTTGATGCCGACCTACAGAAGCGTCTGGTAGATCACTTCCTTTACGAGTGGCGTCGGACACACGGAGTGGAGTCCAAGAACATCCTGGTCTCTCTCCACACCGCTCTCATGGAAGACTGCGTGTCGTGCATGTATGAACACACGCTACGCGAGGTGCCGCTGTTCGAGAACGTCGAGCCGTCGTTCTTTCGCGTGTTTGGGCGGCACGTACAGCAGTCGTACATCATGAGGGGAGAAACGATCATACGCAGCCGGGACGTGCAGAGTAACATCTACATCATCTACCGAGGTATGGTGGTTGGCACTCTCACTGGATTGCTGCAGAGGTTTAAAAGTAGGGATGTTAAACGATATAAAAATTCATATATATTGGATGTTAAACGATATAAAAATTCATATATATATATATATATATTATGGCTAAGGGTGAGTTTAAGTGCATGATGGTTTCCTATCGGTATCGGAGGCACACTATGGCGATCTTGCTTCACCCCCTTTGCCAACAGCACATGATTGCTCATCTGAAAGAGACGTTATTAAGGTTTGGTTTACTTTTTTTACGTGGATGCCATGTTTGTTCCCATGGGGCCATTTGGCACATAAACTTTTGCAATGATGCATATTCTGCAGTGAAAATTTGCCAATATCCAACTTGTTTGAACGGCTTTGATCACATTTATCCTATTCTCCATTTGTACTAAGTTAAGACACTTATACCATTTCCTTTTTACCGGTATATGCAAATTACAACTCCAAACTAAGACTGCATTTTCTACTCAATTTGTGAGACGTTTTGAAAATCTTTTATTCATAAATAGATACAAGTGTCCATTTTATTCATTTTTAGCAAATTACACAAAGTTATAAATTGATTCCCATGCAGGCCTAATGATTTATAGCTGTTACACAGGACTTAGTAGTCCCTCTTATCTAATGCTCTATTCAGCGCTCCCTTCTGTCCTCACATAGGCAAGGTAGAGGTTCTCTCCAGCTACAATGAGATGGTCGCCTGCATGGGACCTGGCGGACTGTTTGGCAACATTGCAAGTACACCACCGTCCATTTGTTCCGTCACTATCGTTGCCTCTCGTAACGTGGATGCGCTGGTGAGTAGATTGTGGTATCTTTAACTTGCATTTTATAACGTGATTTAAATCGCTTCTCCGCATTATATCTTTAGATTTCTCTTCTTGCACACACTCATCTCATCAGTAGAGAATAGAGATGTGCAAAAATGGTGACAACGAAATTTGTGAATTTTTTTTGAAGTTGCAATAATCCCTTCAAATTCAGTTTGCACATGAATCTAATCTCCTGAATTGTGATTGAATGATACCAATTTCCAATTGGCGAATTTTCGCGAAATTTTAGTTGATACCGGGAACTAGTGGCGAAATTAGCAATTATGTCTTTAAACGCAAATTAGGTCACGAATTTTTTTTTTTTTTTTTTTTTTTTAAGTTTTGTTGGAGGTGCCGGGTACGTAGTCCAAATTAAATTAATCCTGGCTCGTACAAATGGTGGAGGTGCTGGGTCATACAACGCGATTGTGAGATCGTAATAATCGTTTGAACACGAGTAAACTCAAAATACTTCCTTTCCTATCCATATCAAAAGACATTACACAAAAAATTCAAAATTTGATTAATTTCGTCATTTTGGTGGTGCCGGGTAGTTGAAATTAATTGTGGTAAAAGAAAAACTGTCGGAAACTTTGAAAACTGAAGGCTGAAATTGAGCTTAAAATTAAAACTGATTCTGAACTTCACTCTCATGTGCTTGTTTTTCTTTTAAATCATTAAAATCAATTACAAATTATCCTGAAACTTGTATTTTATTTTTTAAAGTTGTGCATGAGATTTTTTTTTGTAATTCACGACAAATCACAAATTTTTATTTTTATGGCGCGAATTTTCAAACTTTAAAAAAACATTTTTGCACATCTCTACTCATCAGTCACACATTGTCACTATTTTCTACGGCCTGTTTTATTGTTATTCCAAACCTCTTTGTTTTCACACACTCCTCCATTCCTAAATTAAAATTGTCCTCAATTTCGTAACTTACGGTAATAATAAATGTGAAATGTATTTACTATTTTAACATTATTACCTGTTGCAGTGAGTGATAATTAATGTAATTTTTTACTATATTCTTTGAGATTGATGAAGGGATTAAATAAAACTGAGTAAATCATGGGAAAGGATTAACAAAGAAAGACTCTGGGAGGACAGAAAGAAATAGAGAGAGATTTTGGTGGCTTGTTGGTCTTGTGGTTAGCCTACCTGCTTCCAATGCAGAAGGTTCAGGTTTCGATTCCCGCTAAAGTCAGAAGTTTTTTAACTTCTGATTTGGACTTAAGTCCATCAGTTCTTGTCTTAGGAATTTGTAAAGGGGGACTTTTGAGCCGTCCTAGCAACAAGGTTCATAATAAATTTAAAGTTGTTCTGAATTGGCCTTGTTGATTCTGGCGTTGGTCCACAGGTGTTCGCACTATCCATATCACTGATTAAAAAAAAAATGGCGATCTTTGGTTGGTTATCGACTTATCGCTCACTCGTCGATTGCGTCGGAGCCTACAGGGTTGGCTTGATCGCTTTGGTTTACTGTCCCCACTGAAAATCAGTTATGTGACTGAGTGGGTAGACTCTAAATATGGATTTATTCATTTTATTTATTTATTTAAATACCCGTCATAGAAGACAGTGAGAATGCCTGGCTAGCAAGCACTAGAACAGTCCGTATCCCGAGAAATTGGTGACGCGTCGCTTTCCGACCAGACTAGTGTTGGATCTGGTTGTTTGATATTGCTGCAAAAGTGAAATGTTAATGCTTTTTAATTGGGCCCTAATAATATGCTAGAAGCTAGGCAACAATTTGTCTTTTTCTTCCTGCAGGTAATCAGTAGCGAAGTGTTTTATGGTGTTCTCAAGCATTACCCTCTGGTAATGCAGAACATGAACAAAGTTCTGCGAAATGCCAACGACTTCATTATGCCGACCTCCATTATACACGAGGGTTCGTCAACCTCCATCATAGTTGAACCAGAAAAGAAGAAGAAGATGAATACGACGAAGACTCTGAAAAAGATTTTGAGAGCCGCAGGAAGGTGAGTGTTGGACAGAATATTTCATCTTTGATTGAAGAAGTCCCGGAGGTTTAACAGCTTTATGTGAAATCAATACTTAATCAACATATAGTGGCTCGTTGGTCCGAGAAGATATTTTTATTTTATTTAAGTCTGTTGACACGTACATTGAACACATGTAGTAGCAAACAAAGCATAAGATCCCAGATATGATCCCTGCTTCAAACAGAGGTTTTGTATCTTGAAATGGATTCTACTTCATTAAATAAAATTATATTGGTGTGAGATAGGATCCAACAGTCTTACCTTCAAAAACTGATGGTGGCTGCTGAGTTTCTTGAAGAATAGTAACATTAATATATACAAAAAGCAGAAAAACATGAGACGTTTCGACACGAGGTCTTGTTCACTCAAGAGAGAAAGGGAAAATGGGAATATAACCAAATACAGAACCTAGTTCCATCTGCCACCACCCACCGACAGCGCCTTCATTGTACATACCATGCTAGCTTTAGAACTACTTTTAGTATCTCTACTTACGCTGAGTGATAAAGACCACGAGTTGGTCGAAACGTATCAGCAACTTTGTCTACTCATCTATTTGTGTCTGTGCGACTTACCTAACGTTTTTTTCAAGGTATGCTGTCGTCCTTCTGTACCTTTCCCCCACTGAAACATGTTTTCAGTTTAAGCAAATACAATTATAGATTTTTTAAATATGTGAATGGTGACTTTGGAACTAAAAATATCTTATAAATTGTAATATAGATTTTTGCTCACCCATAGTTTGTATCGCTAAATAATCTCAGGTCCTCCACAAGTTCTTACCGTGGCCTATCTTTGCCTAGGAGGCTTCTCAAAGGAAGGGCAGCACTGCCAGTATCACCAGCATCCAGACAACGGTCTCTACCACCTTCTCTAGCAGCTCAACGTCGACGACGACGGGTGTGATCGGCACGCAAGGTGAAACCGTGTGGCTGCTTCTGCCTCACAAGTGGTTCTCGTTCGGCCTCCTGCCCACATCACTTGTCTACACGTTCATGGCACACATTGTGTTCATAGCGTCTCTAGTCAACTGTGTGACCATCAGCTACAGGTGTGTCTTTGAATAGCATGCAGCAATAGAAACTAGGCCTAGCCTTGCTTTCAAATTTATGTTTTACATTTTTTATTATTTATTGAACATAGTTAAATAATCTTCATAATTGAAAGAAATTAAAAAATTTTAAAAATTTAAAAAAATCCGTGGTAACTACGGGGTTTTGAATTTCCGCGCCAACGCTGGCTGCTGGGCCAACATCGATGCGATGCCCACACAGTTCACAGCATGCTCACCATAGGACCCTTCAAAATAGCTACCTTGTCACTCATAATTTATCTCGACAGTACCTAGATAGATAGATTAATTTATTTGCGTAATGTATACTCTTCCCATGTAGACCATGTTCTGAGTGTATTGGCCTAAGTAGGCTACAAAAATGACTGAACAGTGTTTTCACAAGGCTGACTCCTTAAATGGTAAATGTAAATGCCCTTATGGTAGCTTTTATATCGCGGCATTTCTTTTAATCTAGAAATCTAAACGATAACTCAACTGACAGGAGCACGGGGAGCGGTCTGCTAGCTTCCTTTGAGTGTGCGCCCAACTGCGCTGTGACGTCGTGGATGACGGAACATTCACATGACGTCACACTACTTTTCATGTCGTCTTTAGATTCAAATTTTCTTTGTTAAATATTGACCATAATACATACTCCCCCCCTCCCACCCAAAAAAAAATATTTATTTAGGTGTTATTGTTAACATATTTGATTTCTGGAATGAAGGCTAGTTTCCTATTGGGAAGTTCATTTTTTCAATCTAATAATAATGAAATTTAATATATTTATAACTAGGAAAACTCCATAGTCGTTGTTAGATGAGTGAGCAAGCCATGTGTTGAGTACCTGGTAACAGTCCCTTTCCCCCCCTACCTAAGGCTGGATCTAGACAGCATGGGTCTTTCTTCCCTAGCCTATATCGTAGGCTTGAGTGGTGCATTATGGCCTTACAGTTGACGCGCCCTTATACCAACTTACCTTTCAAGTCAAAAGCATATTGTTTATACTTAAAATATATCCATCAACTTAAATGCAAATGTTTTCTGGTACTCAACACATGACTTGCTCACTCGTCTAACAACGACTTATCCGTTTTCCTAGTCTAGTTGTCTAAGGTGCCCTTTAACATGAGGAAGACCTAGGTTCAAACAATGGTCAGGAAAGATTTGGTAATTTCTGGATTGTATTTAAAAAATTATAGATCATTGGATGAGCGAAGCGAAGACTTCAATTTCACCGACCCCCCCAAAAAATTTAGCTCTTTTTTTTTTTTTTTTTTTTCCCGTCTGTTTGTTCGCTCTCTACCGGGCAAACGTCATATGCGATCTTGATGAAAATTTGACACGACCTTCGTTTTCTCTGAACTTAGACTTGCCACGTTTTTGGGTACAATCGAAGAAATATTTCTCATGAATATCGTACTTTTACGATTTTTTTTTATTTTTAGTGCGATATTTTCGTGACATTTGGACCGATTCTGACCAAACGGGTGGGGCTACAACGTTCATATTTCACATGCACATTAAGGTAACGGTGATGTATTGACGTTTGAAAGAAAAAGTTGCAAAAGTTAGCCAGAATCTATAGAAATAAAGGTTTTAATTTGAGTTTTTTGAGGTGTTAAATATTAAAACCTTTATTTCTATAGATTCTGGCTAACTTTTTCAACTTTTTCTTTCAAAAGTCAATACATCACCCTTACCTTAATGTCCATGTGAAATATGAACGTTGTAGTTCCACCCGTTTGGTCAGAATCCGCCCAAATAGCACGAAAATATAGATTTTAGATCTTTCTCACAGCCTTGTATGAAAACTTCACAGGAGATTTTATACCTTACTCACAGCCTTGTTACAAACAATCAAAGATCCAACAGACCTAATGATTGCTTTGTATGGGCCGTGTTAATATGTTTTTATTATTTTAAATTAATATTAACATTTTATAATTAAAAAGCTCATCCATCAACGCGGCGGGACTTTAGCGTTTTCCTAGTGTTATGAAATACAACACACAAAAACACAGCCAGTACAAACTACGTTTAAAGATTGCAAGGTTTACTTAATCTCCCAGCAGAATTGTGGGGAACCTTGGTCACTGGACAAACAGCACTATTAGGAGTGCATCAGGTTGGCTGCTGGCCTTGCATGGTGGCTTGGCCTTGATACTGCGGCGCGAACGAAACAGGAGCCACACTAGGCAGGAGACAGGTTCCAGGAAACAAAAGTAGGCGCAACGATGTTGTGTATTACTACGTACACGATATTATAGTATTACAACATAAACAAGATAATATTTGGATATCTGTAAAATAAATAAAATAAAAATATTAAAATAAAATAAAAAATAAAATCTGTTAAAAATCTGACAAAATTAATAAATCTGTCCTATGACTATGAGGGAAAACCGGGACAATTACCAGTCTCGGGTGGTGTATCTCGGGACTTTGGGACAGGTACCTGTTTCCCAGGACTGTCCTGGTAAACCAAGATGACTGGTCAGTGGTCACCCTAGAGTTTGGTCAACCTTTGCAACATTGCACTGGCAGCCTTCTCAGTGAGTGGGAAGAGCTAACTAGAACTACAATGTAGCGTTCCAGAACATTGGTGCCAGTAGACTGTCTCGGCGAATAATAATGATAGGTTACGCTAATAGGGTTGGGAATTGACACCGATTAATTTATTTGACATTGATGTCAAAGCAAAAATTGATCAAAAATGTTAATTTTAAAATAAGTTATTTAATTCAATTTTTTTATTATTTAAAAAAATATATAGGCCTATATCTTGAAAAAACTCCGTAAGTGATGTTGAAATTTTTGGTTTGACATAAATTATGAATTTCTAATTGAATCCCAACCCTAATAGTATTAGGTTATAATAATTTTAATTATTGTCGTAATTACTTTGGCAGGCTGAAACCTGGTAATAAGTAGGTATACATCTGTGTTGCAGTTTTTCTTTTCAAGACGGAAGTGTCTCGTTGTTGATATTAACAATGTCGCTGGAGATATTCTTCTACGTGAAGATATTTCTCCTGTTGCACGAGGCGTTCCCTGAGAAATACGGCGACTACGTCTGCGACAACAAGAAGATCCGAAAACGCTTCTTCAAGAACCACAAGAATGTTCTATTGGAAGTGATTCCCAACCTACCGGTCGACCTCCTATGCTTCATCGCACCTTACGGACATCGACTTCGCGTACTGTCGTACATCAGGTAGATTTATTAATTTATTTCACTTAAGTTTTAGTTTTTTTATCTAGAGTTCGAGCAAGACCTGTTCTATATATAGTAGCGCCCTGCTAATTCGGGCTAATTGTGTCCGGTTATTGGCCGAATTAACGAAAACCCCGAATTATGCATTTAAAGTGGTTTTATCGTCTTGAATGGAATAGCAACGATTCTAAAACATGTTTGAAGGTCACTCATTGTTCTCAAGCATAAAAGGAAACATATGCCACACTGAAAATACTATATATGAATCGTTTTTAATATTCCCGATACGAAAACCCCAAGAAAAACCGATGCCATCGCGTATTTTGGCTCTTACGGCCGACGAAATCATGCGTTTGTACCAGCCATGCAACTGACTAAATCACGCGTTTGCACCAGCCTTTCAGCTTGACTCCACCCAAACAGGTGTGTGAGTCGACCGCTCTGCTGGGCATTAGATCGCAAACTTCTAGAAGAAACGCATCGCATCTGTTCTAGGCCTAGGCTCCCTAGGCATTAGACGATGTTTATTAGCGATGTTTCTTTTTCACCATTCAATTGATTCGACTATCTCTTCATCAGACAACACTTGCAACAACATGTTATCTTCACACTTGCCTGCCACCCATTCCGTTACGTCATCGCAACGTGAAAGTTGCTTGAACATGAACAATGACGCAAACACAGCAGTGTGATTTATAGCATATTTAAAGCATCTTCGTCTGGCTGTCTGGGAGGGAGGGGGTTAGGCCTACACTGGCCGGCCAACCTCGCTCTCGAGTGGCATGCCACTAGCCTCGCTCAGTCAGCTGGTGGGTGGCCTGCGGCGATCTACTCTCTCCTTACTACGCACGGCACAGTGGTTAAGAACCTTTCATTTAGTAATTTGTAATTTTTTTCAATTTTTTTGCCCGGCCCGAATTATCCAGAAATCCAAATTACCGGAGCCCGATTTAGCGGGGCCCTACTGTAGATAGACCAATCCTATAGGATAGGCAAATTTTACATTTCTGTGTTCGAACCAAACTCAAACTTGAGTTGTAAAAATAATCGTATTTCAAACTCTTAACTGAACTACATACCACATTAAACAAAGTTCTGCAGTTAATATGTATTTAAGGCACATGTGACAGTGTTACATTGTCTAATTATAGGCATGTTAAAGCTTGTGTGTAGGCCTACTGTAGTTAATTCCATCCCTGGTTGTAGACCTAGATTTAATATTTATACCAAAATATTATAGGAGGAGTTTAGTTTAGACATACCCCAATTACAACTTGAGATCTGGTGGAGATTAAGTAGGGTGACTTTCAATCGCTTAAGATGTTTATGATTTTTTATTTTTTATCTTTGTCGAGGGCTAATCCAAAACCCTCATCATTCTAAGGATAATATTTTTTCATTATAGTTTGAGGTAGTGAAAAATGGTGACAACGGAATTCGCGATTTTTTTTAATTATCCATTTTATTGCCTAAAATGTAATATTGTCGACGAATTACATCATTTAGAGACGGATTAAACACATTTTGAAAACGCGAATTTCGCGAAATCTCGTGTATATCGCGAAATAACGAACAAAATTGTATAAAACTGGTCAAAACGCGAATTAACTCGCGAAATTAAACATTTTAGTACTCAAAATGTGGGGGAATGGTGGAGGTGCAGGTCCAGAATTTTTGTGAATTTTGGTGGAGGTGCCGGTCTAGACCAAACATTACGCGCACAGCGGGCGGTACTTTTTTTTCGTGACGTCACGGGCTCCACGGAAATAGACCGCCAAAATAACGACGCGTATCACGGACTCCGCGGCAATAGTCTACAAAAATAATGGTGCACACAAATATCATTTCTTTTGCTTGGGAATCGATTCTGAATAGTTTTGTGGGTCACAATGATCGATTCTAACTCATTGGAATTGATGTCATCCCTACTCAAAGGGCTCCTTTTTTCAAAATTTTGATTAAAAAAAAAATTGATTTTAATTTTTGTTTTTTAGATACCGGTACCTATGTTTTTGACCATTTATGTAATCGAAAAAAACGCGAAATTTGGGTTTTTATATCACCATTTCTCACTACCTCTAATTATAGTACCCAGTATACGGAAGACTGTGGCTAATATGTGGACCTCATTACGTCACAGTTTTGGTGTGCAGTTTAAACGTTTTTTTTTTTAAGATTAAAAAAAATTATTTAACACATTTTGGGCTTTTAATTTAGTTTTTGGAAATCTTTGAATATATATTTATTAGAGCTAGGCCCTACTTGAACATATATATTTTTAAATTTCATTCAAACCGTCTATAATGGTACAGGTGCCAGTTATCATCAATGAACACAGTCAAAGTGCTGGGAGTTTTAACAAGAGTGTGAAAAGTAAAACGTTTTTACTTTTTAGAGTTTTTACTTTTACTTTTAGCAATGTAAATAAAATAACAGTAAATAACCCTTTTTGGCCTCACATTAACATTACGTATTTTAGTACACCCACTAGGCCTAATTTATTGTATTTTTTATTGCACTTTTTTTTAAACAATATAGAATATTACTATAAATATTATATCTAAATTTTTGTATGATTTCAATAAGACCCTGTTTATATTACTGGCGTTATGCGAGCTGGAACGCGGGTTGAAATTTGCATTGAAAAACTGTCCTTGCAACTTGCAACCAGCGTCTGTTTAATTGACAAATTTTACCTGTTAACTCGGCAATCCCCGTTGATTACATGTAATATAAAACAGTTCTAATTGGATGGTATGACCTCCCCACTGCACTTGAAACTAGAAGTAAACAAAACAATAGCATAAACTAATTGTGTAATGTTGCTTGTCCACAGGATGGTGCATATGTTACGTTTCCTCTACATAATTCAGTATTTCCGTCAGCGCTCTGCTCTTCTCATGGTCAACAAGATGGTTGTCAGTTTATTGTCAATCATCGTTAACACGGTTCTTATAACACACGTGACAGCGTGCATTTGGTATTTTATGTGAGTATGATAATAGAGGTAGGACTACGTATTTATTTATTTAAATACCTTATTTAGTATTTACTCGCTTATTTGCTGCCATAGAGTAATGGCCTCACAGCACCCTTATTTTGTTAACTCCAATTTTATAGACTAAGCCATAAATAGTAAATACTACTACTATTGACAAATTTCAAATAATGGCCTTTAGTACTTTTTTTAGTTGATGATTTTAAATATACCCGAAACCGAATCCGATACTTGCATAAATACAGTATATTGTTACTGACTCTGACTGTAGTTTTACTATTTCTTTTGCAGAATTAGAATGAGATTTAGTTGTGTTATTTTTATTTTTATTTACTTCAATGAGACGTTATTTAAATTTAAGTAGATACATGGCCGTACGCGCATACTGTATTGGCTAGGGTTGTCAACTTCTGAGAATAAAATTATTTCATTTCATTCATTTCATTTTTATTAGCATCCAAAGACTTCATATAAGTACAAAGTATAGGATTTGTCATAAATTTAAATCTAAAATGTAGTAAAATTAAAATATATCAACACAATATGTAAATGTACATAACATAACATACATACACACACATAACATACACATAGGCCTACACATAACATACCGGTAATAGCAATGATAGTATAAGTTCAAACATTTACAGAATGAATAGGCCGAAATACCGTACAAATAAAAGTCTTGTAAGATAATAAAAATCGTAGCCTACCTTACTTGTCTGTTTCCACTCCTTATAAAATCATCCACATTATAAAATACACCATTTATTAAATTATTAGGTATAGTTTTATGGAATTTAAAAATTTATTTATTTCTGAAATGTTCCTGATTTCTTTTGGCAAACAGTTAAAAAAATTTATTCCCATCATATAAGAACCATATTGTTTACTTTTAGAAGTACGTACAGCTGGTATATGGAAACTGTCCTTTTGTCTAGTATTATGTATGTGTATGGAGTTATTTAGTGGCATTTGATTCCTATTTTTAATTATCAGAGCTAAAACTTCATAAATGTAAAGACCTGGAAGAGTCTTTATGTGACAACTATACAAGAGGACATAATCAAACAATGTTAAAAACAGCATTTAGTGTTATGTCCAATTACTGCTTGAAGTTTGTATTGTACAAAACAGCGTGCAATTTAGGTGCATATGTATTATCTCCCTATAGGCCTATCTTATCTTTATATTATCTATCTTTTTGACTAGGTATTGCTCTTCTTCATACCCGTCCTTACTGCAGGCTTACGCTGAAAGTTTGTAATTTCCAGTCTTGGGGAGAAGCGCGCTACATGTAGCATGCTACTTTTACGTGTAGCGGAGCCAGTAGCGCGCTACTTTATTAAAAGGGCATATTGTAGCGGTAGCATGCTACAATTTTTGTAGCGTTAGCGTGATATTTGCGCTACTTTTTTAAGTTCCGGCGCCAGCAGTCCCAGTACCACGTAAAGTCAAAAGTCGGCACTGCAAAGTGCAAACTAACTTGTAACGCCCGCCGCGCCACGTCATGTGCTCGCCATGTAGACCAGCCCGTAATCTCGTCTCACTTGCACATTATCTCGCTCGCTCCCCGAGAGAGTGAGCCTCTCGCACTCGCGCTCTCTCTCTGCGACGTCCGAAGGATGCAAGCGATCGCCGATCTGTCACATCGTGTGAGCTGACTTTACCAAAAATATTGCAGTGATTATTAAATTGCGTGGTGCATCTTGAGTGCTATTTCAGGGTCGTAAACAAAGATGTATCCACGATAATTAGAAGTCGTATTATTGATTTAGTTGGAGCATAAGCCTCTCAATAATTACGCCAATTTAAAATGAAGTGATTAGTGTCATATCCACCTCCCTTGGGACATTCCGAGCTATATCGCTATTGTCCGGCACCAGTAGGCCTATTCCGAACTGGCTAGAGTTGTTTGTCCCATTCTCCTGCAGTGATTCCGCGAAAAACACGTTGTTGAAAGAAGAAATGCAATATGATTGTTGATCGTTAGGCTTAGAATTCTTAAAAGACTAGGGCCTAGCTAGCCTACACGCTGAAAGAACGCCTTCTATCACAATGGAAACCGAAACTATGTGCTTTTGATGATAGATCACGATCGAGTTGACATAAATGGAGTTAAAAATCATCGTAGCACGACGTCAAAAGGCTTTAAAAATGGGATAATTTGAGATCTCGACACCCCCCGCTTAAACATGAACATGTAGCGGAAAAGTAGCGTGCTATATTTCTTGTATAGCGCGAATGTAGCGTCGCTACATCTGAAAAAAGTAGAAGCTACTTTTTCGGGGCATGTAGCGTTAGCAATAGCATGCTACTTTTTAAAAGTAGCGTCCCCAAGACTGGTAGTTTCACACTACGTATCCCCAACTCATGGATGAGTATATAATTTGCCTTAAATGGTGTTCTTGTAGTAAATGATTGCAGTATAGCAGTCTACTATTTGAGACATCATATATAGAAAATCACACATTGGCATACACTCTACGGCAAATAAGTAGAGATATACCCAGTGACCCGATAGCTTACTTGGTAAAGCATCGATACCTAAAGGCGGAGGACCTGAGTTCGTTCCCCGGTCGAGACACATCTTTTTGATTATTGCTCTTACTTTCTTAGGCCCTTATACAAACATTCAGAGTTGGACCTTATAACATTCTCTGCCTAGTTGCCCAGCAAAGGTTTATACTTTATTAGTAATGTAACCACCTGAAATGTGCCCTCAGTGCATGTCCCTTTGCCAAGTGCAAAAGGCAGTCGTGGGCGTATTACAACTTGGAAGACACGTCGACTCCAATAGAGGCGTACGTAAAGTCTCTGTACTTCACCTTCAGCCTCCTCTCAGAGACGGGCT
The DNA here is from genome assembly GCA_024449915.1 of Sweltsa coloradensis. NCBI lineage: Eukaryota > Metazoa > Arthropoda > Insecta > Plecoptera > Chloroperlidae > Sweltsa > Sweltsa coloradensis. The sequence continues at coordinate 78,811 of JAMZAV010001969.1, read as the reverse complement.
ACGGCGATATCATCCCTCATCAGATGGGCGAGGTCATCTTCTGCATCATCATGATGCTGTTTGCCAAGGTGTGTTTTATTAACTACTATTAACTTTTGAAGTGGATACGCTGACATTCTAAGACGCGTTTGTATAACAAAAGAATCAAGTAGCTCTAATGATTTTGTAACCATAAATAAACAGTTTGAAAACAAAATTTAAAGTCCTAAGTATATTATTTTATAATAAGTTAAAGCCTGCATTTTATTCTACGTGGAGATTGGAGACATGGTGTTAATTTTTTTAGTTTTAATTTTTTTAATAGCCACTTGTGATTTGTTTCTTCATTTTGTACTAATCAATTGACCAACTCTTAACCGGTAACAAATTCTTAGTTCATAGGTGAAAAATCATTAGTTCAATTAACTTTCTTTTTATATTTACTTAGACAGTAGGCAACCATGTAAAGAACAGTGCTAGAAACAAAACAGTTTGAACAACCATCTTCATTGGGACTGAGTTGGTAGCACTAAATTTGGGATGCACTACATGAAAATAAAAATTATCGATAATGAAAAAGATGACTGCATTATCGATCATTATTATATTAGCTTGCAAGTTTCAAGTGACTTTTGATATGTTGCAACTTGCAAGTAAACCTTTCTTACTTTGGGAAGTACTATTTCACTTATCACTCTTAAAAGTAACACCAAAAATCATAAAAGCAGGTTGAATTTCAGCGGGGGTCTCTTCAGGTCCCCGATCACTATCAGGTTTAAGCGGCGTTTAAAAGTGTTCTTACTTCTTAGACGTTCAAAAACCCCAACAGACAAAACATGGTAGTTTACTGTGAATGACCCTTGACTTGCCCGCGCGAGTAGGATTTCTGTCTTGAAAGTTACTTTCGATGTGATTGAGGGAGGGTTGTTAATTGTTGAGGTATGAATATTTTATTTAGCACTTTAGACCTAATTGATGGAAGGTCAAAATATCACTAAAATATTAAAATAAGAACAGTTTGATGTCCAAAAACACTGTTCAAAATAGGGATGGGCAAAAGCGTGTATCTTACTACACGTGTACACGCTGGCTGTCTGTTCGTGTACACGCGTGTACTATGTATATTTTAAGATATCTGAAAAAAGTTGTACATGTTTATTTATTACTGTATATTTTTATTGCATTCTGAACAGTATTCACGGCGACGGCGTTCGGTTCAGTTTATCAGTCAGTGAATGACGTGACTGATGTTTCATTGACCTAGAAAGTTAAAAGGGTGATGGTATGGTTGAGGCTTGCGTGATGAAGGGGGCGGGGGGGGGGAGATAAGGCTTGTGATTTACCATAGTTCCCGTGATACTTGAATTGTGCAGCAACTCCTTCGCGCACAGTCGGCATTTAACCTTCTTTCCCACGTCTATCTTATCAAAGAACTTCCACTCAAGAGATATTCTAAACAATAAACAGTCATGCATCACTGACTCAAATCTCAACACGCGTAAACAACTAGGCGGGCGACGAGCGGCGGGCGACGGGCGACTGCGAGCGGTCTGGAACCATCTGGAATGTGTTGGCCGGTCAGGGGGGGGGGAGGGGGAAGGCAAGGCCACCGTGGCAAGGGATCGCAACCAACTTACCGTTTTGCGGGAAGGCGGCGGCGGCGGCTGACTGAAAGAGCTCGTATTTCAAAATAGAATTTTGAAATCTGAAATCTCGACGACTGAACAATGTCAATTGAAAGTCGACGTGTATTTTTTTTTAAAATTATGTACACGTCTCATCCCTAATTCAAAATATTATATAGGCCTACCTAGTGTTTTCCTAGTTTCTTTAACTTAAAAACTAATGTATTTATAAACTTTCAGTTTGGCATTGCGGTGTTTATCGGAGCTTTCACAGACTTAATTAACTCGAGCACGTCGTCGCTGACTAACTACGAGTTTGGCGTGAATGAACTGCGAGACTCGATGTTGAACCAGTACCTGAGTAGTCACCAGATGGAGAAGGTGTGGCACTATGTCCAGCAGCTGTGGAAGCATGGCCGCGGGAAACAGATGCCTCGCCTCATACTTCAGGTAAGGCCTTGAAAAGACCTATCTATACCTTGGGAGTAGGGACCCTGAAAATTTGTGAATAACTTTTTAAACTAAATGAGGTTAAATAAGACTGTTTTTATATCAAGTAGCGAAATAAGGCAAAATCAAGTTTTTATGTTAAATTATAGCAAAATTAGAAATTTTTCTTAATATTCTGTAAGTTATAGCTCCAAAATACCCAATTAATTTGACAATAATTGGACATTGAATTGAACATTAATTTTCTGTTTTAACGTATAGTTGGCACCATGACAATTCAAAATATTATTATCGAACACGCCTAGCTAATTCCCATAAAGTGAACTTTATATGGCCTAAATATTTGTTTATGTGTAATACGAGTTCATTTTGCTAAAGGGTAGTGATTGCAGTGCTATTTACGTGACGAAATGATACCTATACCTTGAGTTTATATACTGAAATTGAAGATTTTTATAATGAAATGAGAACTTTTTATTTGCTATTTCTCAGGGTCCCTCCCTATCTATACTATAGTGTTTAAAATAAGCAGAGTCAAAGATAAGTTGCGCTTAAGTTCTGCTGACGGCAGCTGTTAGCTAGTGTTATTTTAATGGCTACCTTTGTAAAACATGTGCTTGTTGTAGAATAGTCAGTAGACTGATATTTCAGTAATAATATACAATAGTGAAAACTTGTAAAATTCTCTGCTTTCTTACGGAGAAAATGAGTGTATTCTCGTAATATTATGATGGCATGATTACAGATTCTGTGAGCGATACAAGACGCGCTTAGCGCACGGAAATAGTGCCCCACCACCAGTGCCACATTGTGTGAATCCACACATAGTTATGTTGAATACGTACATCAAATGTGTTTTTCACAATTTCAATTACCCATGTAGGCCTAATCAATTGATGAATAAAACAATACAGTACAGTGCACATGCGCAAGTAACGAAACACACATTTTATATTTACATTGCATTTATTTTCTTCTAGGGTTACCATACGCTGGGAAATATCCTGTACAAGTCCTTTTTAAACATAAAAATTAAAAATACATAGGTCCTCTAGGCAGAGTTGTAAAGAAGTGAGGCTGTACCGAGCTACAAGATAAACTGCAGTAGCATGTTAGATTTTTTAAAAGTAGTTTTTGCAAGAAATGTTGCTGCTTCATCATTTGGTCCTATTTATTTTTATTTTATTTGGTATCAATTTGAAGTCATAATACACTTCCTAGTTGACCAATCTGCACACAGATAGCGCCACAGTGAACAAATATGTACTAGCTTGCAGTAGTCTACGCGTGGATTGTAGCTTTATAGACCTACCAAGACCACTGTGGCCCTCGCCATTACGTGCGCGCGCCTCCGGGCCAAGTTCATTCTCTGTTTTAGGGGAGTTCCGTAGATACGGGCACCGTACGGCTCAGTTTTTGTTGGCAGCCGTGAGGAACACATCGCCCCAATAAGCTTACGGCGGGAGCGATACGACCTGGCCCGCCCCGCACCTTCAGTTTTCTCCAACGATCACTCGCGGTACGCGCGTATGCGCTCATCGCCTGAATTCAAGACAACTTGGACTAAAGTGGACTTCACGGGAAGATTGGTCCGCGGGTACCAAGAATTTCCTCCCCTCTTTACCACCACCACCTTCCTGGCCCGAGCAGAGTGGACAAGAGGTAGATCGTATCTATCTAATAGTCGCTCGACCCTTCTATTGATGGTCTCGAAACCATCCAATTAAATTATTTTCGCTTGAATCCTTCCTTCCTTTCATTACTTAAACTGTTGTAATTTACCTTTTAAATGCCCTTTAATGTTAATGATTTTAACTTAAATGTTTCACTGAAGTAAAATCAACACGAAAATGTTTTTGAATGCTAAAAATTGATTGAAAACTAAGAACTTAACAGTATAATATACAACACACTTCTTCATCAGAAGTGCTAAGAATATTTTGTAAACATTGTTAGTTCTCAATCAATTTTTTGCGTTTAAAAACATTTTCGTGTTGATTTTATTTCAGGGAAACATTAAAGTTAAAATCATTAACATTTAAGAACATTTAAAAGGTAAATTACAACAGTTTATGTAATGAAAAGAAAATTAATTTATGTCTATTCAAGGGTTTAGAGACCATCAATAGAAGGGTCGAGGATAGGTAAGATCTAAATCTTGTGCACTCTGCCCGTCCGAGGAAGGTGGTGGTGGTAAAGAGGGGAGGAAATTCCTGGTACCTGCGGACCAATCTTCCCGTGAAGTCCACTTTAGTCCGTTTTGGCCTGGGCTTTTGTGGTGTTGGTAGATCTATACCGGCCGCGCGTGACTGCTCGATCTCAGATCTATTATTTGTCAGTTACACGGTTTATGCTCGCGGACCCTCAATAACATAATTATTTGTATTTTAAGCTGAAAATGTATTGTACACTGGTGTTAGATAGGATCCAACAGCTTCCCTTCGAAAAGTGATGGTGGCTGTTGAGTTTATTGAAGAATAGTAACACAAACATATACAAAACAGAAAAATACGAGACGTTTCGACACTAGGTCTTGTTCACTCAAGAGAGAAAGAGAGAAAATGTATTGTGTTTATTTATTTTTGCCACCAAAGGAAACCTATTTTTTCTTATATTTCAGTAAATAATAGTAGGGCTACATATCAATTTATAGCGTAATGTGATTTCCTCCAGGCCCCGTACGTCCTGAAGTGCGATGTTATGAACGCGATGTACGGCCAACACCTGCGCAACTCGTACGTGTTCGCGAAACTGGACGACGACTTTCTCCGCCAGCTAACGGTTCGGCTTTATCACTTTGTCTACTTCAAGGGAAACTACATAGTACAGCATGGGGATACAGACCAGAAGATGTACTTCATTCACCGCGGAGAGGTAATTGTTCCGAATTCCTTTATTATTTATTATTTATTTTAGAGTTGTCAATCATTATCAATCATAATCTATTGGTATGTTTCAATTTTTTTTTTTTTGTAATAAAATTGTATTTTTTTTTTCATTTTTGTACTCATACAAATCAAATAATTCCCAGGGCCCCGATTCATGTACATTTATCCCGGGTATAGGTGGTATAAGGACGGTATAATGCAGGACATGGCAGGTAAGGCCTGGTTAAGTCTGGGCAAAACTCTCATCCAATCAAAAATTTCCCAATGCAACAACAGACACAACAAATGTTATTTCCACTGCATTCCACAGCCATGTAAATCAGCAAATTAGCAAAGAACACTGAAAATTTCCACCATACTTTGGTTTACTTTTTCATTTAGTGACAGGAGTTTGCGTGAATTCATTTAAAGTATCAAACCTAATATAAGTAAAACTTTGGCGGTGAGATCGCGCTGCGGACAGCGGCTTCTCGGGTCAATTATGTCGGTATATACAACGAACTGTGCGCTCCTAGCTGACGCACACGCCTCTGGTTCCCTCTGCCCCCCCGCACGTCATGTCCATGTTACGCCTAGAACGTACGACACATTGTTGCACGATGTTGTAGTACTGTCGGCAAGTGCATACAAAGGGAATGCTCGAGTTAGCAAATGCCTCGCCAGCAATGTCAACGCAGTAGGCAAGTCTCCGATACAAAACGAACATCTCCAAATGCATTAGCTTAAGACCGATACACACACGTCAACTGGATAAAGATGTTAATATATAAATGCCATAAAAAGTTGCCGAATTACTTGTCATGGTAATTATAATAGAATTGATGACAAATGATGTTTCACCAGTTTATTAAAATAATGTAATATACCTACTCCAAAGGTGAAGAATGTGTTCCAATTCATCCCACTGTTGTAATTAGCAGTTCGGGTAGATTAGACAAAACGTTTGTGTACTCCACCCCTGATTCCCCCAATTTCTTCAAACAAGTTCATTGTGTTTTTTTTCAGTTCTGTTAAGTTGATAAAAAATTTAAAAAATTATCCTGTTATGTTGTTAAGCGTTATTTTCGTCTTCATGTTAGTAAATAAAAAATAGCTTATGTCAAAGCCGATCAATGCTGTGTTATTAGGATCTATTCAAATACAAAATAATGTACAAGTCACAATGTCATTTTTAACCACACGACTTCATTATGAAAAATGACGGCCAAATTTGTCTTGATATTTTTCTATATTTTTATCCTGTTTTCCTCTTGAAAAATTCATACATCAATCTTACCGATAAAGACGAGAAATGAGTTGTATGCTTGTATGTTTTTGTAAATTAATCAAGAAATTGTTTGAAAATAATGTGGTATAGTATACTTTTACAGACTTGTATTGGTTGGTAAAACCATAAAGAGCCCGGGGCTTTTGTCAGAATTGTTGTGGACAGTCTTGAACCACCGACCTCGTGAATTCTAATATCTTAATAGTAATAGTGTAATTAATTAGGTCTAAAAAGCCGTCATACTGACAGATGTAAAGCGCTAGACTCTATTTGGGAGGTCGTGGACTCGAATCTCGCTTCCGGCAATCCTGTCTGAAAATTCCAAAAATTAGATTCCAAAAAAACATGTCTCATGCGGGATTCGAACCCACTTCCTCGTTATAGCCATACGCTCGGACCAGCGTCCAATAGTGTGGCACTGCGGACGGCTTCATCACTTCCAACAAAAAAATGCGTAACGATTTCACTAATTTTTGTTCCATAATTCCGCCGGCGCATGTGGTACGCGTATCGCGCTATTGAATATAACAGTGGCTATAACAAAACGTTTATCTTCTGTATTTGCATTTAGTTTTGTATAATTATACTATGTCTTTAGATAGACCATCAAACAAAAGCATTTCATTTAATATTTTATCTGACGCCGACGGAATTGTTTGTTCTTCACAATAGGCGTTATAGTCACTGGGCGTCCACGAATCTTTATGAACCAAGTACTACTGTAACACTACGATAACAAAGAAAAATCTGAATAAAGAAGTGCGTCGTATTTTTAGATCTCGGTGATGATCGTTCTTGAGACATGAATGTCACTTGCATGAAGACATTCATCTTTTATTTAGATTCGAACGTATATCAACAGGTCAATGGTGCATGACTGCACGTGCGCAGCGGGCTTGTATAAACACTTACACAGCAACCACATGGATGCAGATTAGTCGAAATATCAAGACTTGTTCTTTATTCTAATAAATGTGATGAGCTGAGTGGGGACTCACGCGGCCATAAAACTACGAATCTACGATTATGGTCTTAGCTTGTAGCAAATGTTTATCCACTTATTTTCTTTTTCTCCATACCATGCAGTCCTTGTTTATCAATAAGACGACTGTGAAAATGAGCCGCACCTTCTTCTGTCGGTAGAGTTTAGGCATTATGTGCCTTAGTCTGAAATTACCAACTGGACGAGGAAAGTGTTGTAAAGTAATTCTTATCGTTTTAGTTAACAGTTAGAAACTATTTGAACGAGTGCCATTTAAAGTGTGAAATGTGTTTTTTTAATGTGTCGTTATTATTCGTCTAGTTGATTTCCACCTGCTTTGTCTGGGAATTTTTACCTTTGGTTACAAAGTTAACGTTATTACTTCGTGTTTTTCAAATTTTGCTTGCATGTTTATTAACAGACAACATCACATAAACAATCGAAGTAGTTATGAATTTATGGTAAGAAAGGATTAATAATAATGACTTATAAATCTGGTGTAATCATTCGCGCCTAATCACGCGCTAAGAAAATAGTTCGCTGCTAATAATTAGTTTGTGTTATTATTTTTCAGTTTACTTACTAAGGTAGTGAAATAATACAAGAGCGGAACAACTTGTAGTTTTAGAAATAATGTTTTTGCGGAAAATCAATTGTATTCATTAATGCCATAGTACTTATATAGACACATGCGGGAATTCAAGCGACTGTCGACCTAATGGTTTTTGAGAACTAACTTGGCTCGTCGCTGTCTGATAGCGGCCAACACGTGCGCCTATACCCACCCCACCCTCCCCTCCGCGGTGCTAATCGGCTACAGAAAAAATGCAGAGTCTGGCGATAACTACAGGACTTGCGTCATAACTCATTACTACAACACACAGATATGCGATGTGTCTCAACAATTTTGTATGCAATTTGGCGGGCTCAATAGTACGAAACAAACGCGAATTTTGAATACTGGGCAACCAAATTAGTGCGGGGCACTCGAAACTTCCGACTTTGTAATACAAACTCAACTTTGTTGAAATAAACCATACCGTCCGCGGTGGCACATACGATTGCCCTGGTCCGAAGCGTATGGCTCTACGAGGTCGTGGGCTCGAATCGTGCAAATTGCCATGCTTTTTTAATCGTCCTTCATCCTCATCTATCACCACTCATCGCCTCAAATAGCCTTAGTGCATTAATTTGACAACCATCATCATCATCATCATCATCATTCTATATATAGTATGGCCGTAAAAAGCCTCTTTTGTTGTTTGTTTCGTTTTTTATTCGGATCGAATTTATTTGAATAAATTTTTCAATCACTCCTTTTGATAGAAGCATTTTATACGAAGAACTTGGCAACCATATTTACGCTGGATTGTTTTCATAGGGATGCAAACGTAAGCCAGGGATTAAAACCAACATTTGTTGCGACAGTGCGTAGGAGAACGGGGAGGGGGGGGGGCAGGTGGAGGGGGGGGCAAACTAACGTAAGTTAAATATAAATCCCAGAATTTCTGTAGTAAAATATACACTTACACTTATACAATTCGAAAGTCACCTGGTTAAAACGAAATATTTGCCTGTATGCTTCGTCATTACATGTTGAAATTTACTAAAATGGGCCACTTCACGTTCATTTTTTGAGTTTTTAGATCGCAGATAGTTGCAGTAAAACATCGTTTACAAAACCGAGTGCAGTTAAAACATGAACGAAATAACACTGTAGTATGGTGAAAAAAAAAATCGCCGTCGGCAAAATGGACCTCCGGCCGGTTTTGCTTCGCCCCAGACCCCAGCTCTCGCCCACAAAATCTTTGACGGATTAACTCCCCCCCCCCCTACATTCAAAACGCCGCCTGACTGCAGATTTATTTGGGCGATATTGTATCAAACTCAAAATTCAATGGAAATATTATTCAGGAATAAAACGATTAAAACAAAATGACTTTTGGAATCGGCTCTAGACATACATGCACATAACCAAACCCCCCGTAATTTGTAATGCATAGTATACAACAAATAATAAACGGACTTGCGCGTCCCACAGTTTGCAGAGGTACTTGGTTCGTCATTTTGTTGGACTGGGTTTGCCTTTTTAGCACCACTTTTTATTCCCCAACCAACTGTACACAAAAATAATAATATCAGATAAGAGGGGACGCTGAGTTTGGCCTAACTCAAATGCGCGCACTCAGGTGTTAATGATTTCTGCTGAACTATTGGGAATATCATTCATTATATACCAAACTTCATATGGATGTTAAAAAGTACTCTTATATTGATATCCGCAATTGTTAAGAAAAAAGCCTTATATCCATCGCGAGACATAAGTCCAAAACGTGAACTAATGGGAAATCCAAAACATGGATTCCAATTCTGGAAATTCCCACCAAACCGTTTATCGCCCAAACGCCCCAAAATACCAAAACGAGAGTGAGACGTCAAGTTGTGGGTGAAGCAGAAGCATCCACGCCAGGGTTGCAGACGCCCCCCCCCCCCCCTAGATAAAAGTGAAACTAAGATACTCGTCGGCTAAATGTGTATAAACACAAACAAACCCCTGATAAAAATCTGCAGTTTTATTTAGCTTACAGTAATGCATATGATTGTATACACGGACATCTAATGTGTCTATTTATGTGTTTAATATTTTGTCTTTGTTAAGGACATGTGTATATTTATGTGTTATGAACTTGTGGAGATAAGGCAATCAACCGGTTAGGATATGTTCGTATGTGTATTACTCTGTAGTCTGGGATGTACAAAGCTGGTAATCTGACGGTCGATGTAGATCAACCACACCATTATAATATTGACAAAGTGCCACTAAAACAAATTGTGAAAATCAAGATTTGTAATAAATACCACCAAAATGGCTTTGAAGGTATTAAAATAAAAGATATTATTTCCACAAAATTTATCATTTTTAAACGTTCACTAAATCATGTTTACCTCAAGTGGAATCAAAATAAGCCGTATTTACATTTTTCAATATCTGAAAGATATATTATTTTAAAAATTAACATGAAATGAAAGTAAAATTTGATTACCAATCACGACATAAGCATCAGAAAATTATTTCAATTGAGGTGTTTATGCATTATATTTACAATAGTTATATTTTTCGATGTGATTTCAAATAATTAATTTTAATATTATTGTAAACTACAATACAACTAAAAAATGTGTTTCATGTTCTCGTGGCGAAGTAGATAGCATTTATTTCATTTTAGAAGAAGAAATAAGCGATACTACAGTTACTTAGTTACAGTCAGGACCATAGGGAATTGATATTTGATAAAACTTGTCTTGAGTATACGACATCCATTGTATTGACCATTGTTTGTATTAGTAGTTTTAGGGCACTTGAACGGCATAGATTATTCGCGCTGATACACGAAACAATGGGCACCAAAATAAGACATCGCGATGAGCTTGCAAAAATTAATGTCACAATACAAAACAATATAAATACACTAACTAATATCGCACTCATTTCATTATTCCATTTTAAAAAGACAAATACAATTCCCCCCCCCCCCCCCCCCCCCCTGACCCCATGCAGAGCCGCTCGAAGTTGAGTTGGGCCACGTATAAATATTAAATAATCTAACCGATTACTTATTGATAAAAGTAGGATAATCCGAACATTTACATTAGACCTACTCGAATAGTTGCACCAATTTTGATTTGCGGTCAACAGGCCAATATAGTTTTATTTACGCACCGGCGACCGCCTGTCATTATTATTATCTTTCCAGTTGTCTCACACGACGAATAAATTCAAGGACACTCGAGCAAACTTCTGCTTAATATGGTTTGGCAACAACGCGCCGCTGTCGCTACCTCCCATCCCCTTCCCTCGCTAGTGGCAGCAACAGATTCGTTCATGTAGTTCCAAAGGTCTGCCAGTATCGGCCGCGTTGCGCATAGATCACGATGACAAATTCAAAACGGCAGTTGCCCGCGTAAAGCGCGTATAAGTGGAGATTATTGGTTTAATTGAAACTGCTGGTCAGAAATGCCTGCAAATTTGTTATAGGTAACCAAACTAATTGAAGTTTCATGTATGTTTTTTCCAGCAGTGTCAAAAAAAAATTCTGGCGTGTATTGATGCGTGATGACGAACAACATTATTTGTGCCGTAATTAGACAACAATATTAATAACGTGTGTTACCGAATTATAACGAGACACTGACTCAATTCAAGAGTTATTCATACAGAATCCAATGAATGTTTTCTTTTTTGAATCGGTTGAACCAATGAGCTACAATCTTATTTTGAAACTATGTGTGCGATTTCCTGTGCGCTGTCCCTGGTGGCACCTTAAAGAAAAGAAAAGGCTTATTATTGCCATAAATTTTGGAATAGCCTAGGACTATCATACCATTCTTTATCTGCATTAGGCTTTTAGTAATCAAAACTAGTTATTTGTGCGGGATGTGTCTGAACAAGGTCGTGCAGGTCTAGGGTTGCCTAGGAGAGGCCTAGGGCTTGTCAAACGTGTTATGTTAGCATTAATTGAATGTAGTCCTATAGCCTAATGGAACTTTAGGCCTACACTGTTGTATTATGAATAATTTTCTACATCTGGGCCTAGGCCCGGGACGGTTTCTGATTTGTTTTATGAGAGTAATGACAACTTTTCTCGTTTTACACATAGATGCAAAATTTAAAATGTCCGCCATCTGTTTACGTATTTTCTTATCCCCGGTCGAGGCGGGATAAGTCTTCATGAATTGGATTCGGAGTTATACCGCACTTATACCACCTAACTCGGCTTTATACCGGGATAAAAATGTACATGAATCGGGGCCCAGGGAATTAGATCTGCCATATTTTACAAGACAAAATTTACAAAGAACTACCCAGTTTGCAAAGCATCTACAGAGTGAATCATTCAGTCACAGACAACATTTGTAGCAGTTAGGGCAGGTACCACGGTGGCACGACCTGTGAAAAGCTTTGCGTGCAAATCTCAATTCAATTTACTAGTTATCCTAGGTAAAATGCTCTTTGTCAATCAGATTTTTAGGCGAGCCGATGAGCAATGAGTTTTTAGTACATAGTTTGGAACGGGTAGTGCATGAAGTGAAAGTGAAGATAGAATCACGTTTGTAAATTCATCCAGGTGGACGTGCTGACTGTTCACTCGAACCTGACTGAAACGATTCACGACGTGCTGAAACCGGGAGACGTGTTCGGGATGGCTCAAGGTTTGTTCCACGGCCTTCCGCATCACTTCTCCTTCCGAGCCAAGACCACCGTCGATATCGTGACGCTCTCCTTGGACAGCTGGTACAGCATGCTTCGGTTCTTCCCTGAAGCGAAGGCCGTTGTGTACCAGAGGGCTGCTAACATTTATGTGCGATCTTAGGTATTATGTTATTTGACTGTGTGCAACTATCCAATTGAACAAAGTTACCATATAGTCCTGAATATAGGCCGAATCTGAATATAAGCCAACTCCCTAACTTTTCTTGTTGAAATATAACAAACATAATACGTATGCATAAACGAGCATAATATGCGCATTACATATAAGCTGGTAAGGGACTTTGAAATTTAAAATGATAAAAAATGTACGCCTATATTCAGGACAATATGGCAAGTTGTGTTCAGTTATTAATGTGCTGACATAAATTGGTGTAGATTGGATTCGACACTGTTTTTGCATTGGCAACTTTCTTTAAAATAATTCATCATTTGAATTGTTTTTCATTGCTGAAGTCTATATTAACATTCTTTGTATGTAATGCCTTGCTCAAGTACCTGAAGGTATAGGCCTAATTGCTTTTGTGTTTTGACTGTTGAGAACAGTACCTTTTTTATTGTATACTTTTCAGCCACATTGTTAACTTTAATAGACTTTATTAATTTTGTACTATTTTTCTTAGGTGATAATAGGTATTGTTGTTTCTAGAGGGATTATTGTATTTGTTTGCCTTTGTAAAGATAAAATTAAGATTGTTTGTAACCTATGTTGTCAATTTGTCATTGTCACTATTGTTGAATAGATAAACGTTGTAATGTACTAACATTGTCATTTTTTTTTGCCTACCACTCTTCCACACTGTTAATAGGCCTATGTAGTTTTGTATTGTCTTCTTGTGGTAAAGTAAAAAATTGTGAATTAATATGTTTGTATATGGGCCCAGGGGGCCCTCAATGCCTCGAAGGGCGCGGTGTTCGACAATATTATAACAAATAATTTTAAAATATAAAATTTCTTTATTTACATTGGAAATTCAAATTACATAATTTGTCGATATGACAAAGATGGCACTTAATTATTGTTGTTTGCATTGTATGCATCGTTATAAACATAGGGTCATTGTCATAGAGGGTAACCAGATGTCCCGGTTTTACCGAGATCGTTCCGGTTTTTGTGTGATCAGTCCCGGTATTCCAAAAATAGTTGTCGGGACGGTTCCTGTCTCGGATCGCTCTACAGGCTATCTTATGCAATAAAAGGCCTCTAAAAAATTTCCGCCTCCAGCGGCTGGGGCTTTGCCCCAGACCTCCTGAAACCCACGCAACTACAGGGGTAGAGAACCTTGCACCCAGGCCTTTGAGTTACTAGCTACGCCACTGATGCCATTATTATGCGTAGCACTTAATTTGATATTTTTAATTTTGTGGTGTTATTTGGGGTATTGTGTTTTGCTGAAAACAAATGCCTCTACCCTTCTCTATTCTTTCCCAACCTGTGAACTTCTCAATACTCCCCAAACTCATGCACTGTTCCTCTTCCAACTCCTCTAATTATAATTTCTCGATTTGGTTAGTCGGGAAACACTCCCGGGTGGCTCGTTGGTCTTGTGGTTAGCATATCTGCTTCCAATGCAGAAGGTCCAGGGTTCGATTCCCGCCAAAGTCAGAAGTTTTTTAACTTCTGATCAGTTCTTGTCTAAAGAGTTTGTAAACGGTGACTTTGGAGCCGTCCTAGCAAGAAGCACATAATAAATTCAGAGTTGTTCTGGATCGGTCTTGTTGATTCTGGCGTTGATCCGCGGGTGTTTGCACTGTCCATACCACTGATTGCTATATTTCCTATTAAAAAATATCGATCTTTGGTTGGTTATCGCTCACTCGTCGATTGCGTCGGGGTCTACAGGGTTGGCTTGATCGCTTTGATTTACTGTCCCCCACTGAAAACCAGTTATATAACTGAGTGGGTAGACTCTAAATACAATTTATTTATTTATTTTTATTTATTATAGGTGGAATTGTTAATAATCAATACAATTTAGAAGTTAAAAAATCCATCCCAATCGGGGTCCGAACCCTAGTCTCCCACATTCCAGGTATGCACCTTATTCATTCAGATCTATAATGCAACTCCAATTTTGAAGTTAAATAGTTACCGTCTCGGTGGTCTAGTTGGCTTTTATAAGGTGCCTACCTGGAATGTGGGAGACTGGTTTGAACCCCGATCGGGATGGATTTTTTAACTTCTGAATTGTATTAAATAATGTATTATAATAGTTTATCAATAACAGCATTTCTACTATAACTAGTTAACCTAGTCGACTTTTTAAATTTGATGTCATTGCATTTCTAGTAACATCGATCATATTTAATTTTTTAAATGTTTGAATGGTGGTTTGAATTTACCACCAAAAGTTAGGTCGCGGTTCGTCCACTAGCAGCGCTAATGAAGTAGTTATTTCAAAATGGCGGCACTAGGTGAGTTTCGTGTTTATTTGCTTCGCTAAAATAATGTCAGTGGCGAAGTTCGGGCCAATATCACATAATGAAAATGTAACGATAGAAATACTTATTTTTTCCTGAATAGTTTGAAATGTCGTTCAACGAATTAGCTCGATGGGGTTTCATTGTATCCGTCGGGTGAAGTGGGGCCTGGCCATTGCTTACATCACAGTGTTTTTGTTTAACAGTAATGAATTTCAAGAAAGATTCCTAAGTAGAAAAGTGTTAAGTGATTTGTTCATGTTATTAAATTAAATAATGGAGTGCGTGTGGCATTACTTGGGATTATACCTGGGCCTGGAGCTTGTGGACCTCTGCAGTGGATACCCCCTTACCCCGTCAACGTTGGCAGGTGAGTGCATGAGTCATCCGGTAGCCTACTCTTTCGGTTGGTATGGACAGTTTTGTTTTTATGTTAACCTAAAAGACCTTTAACGTCGCATTTGAATTCAAGTAACCTCAAACCTTTAAGTCGCTATTCTAATCTAACGTATACCTACAAATCTTTAAGTCGCTATATTAAACTCTAAAGTGGCTACCTACTGATCAAATAACTTGTCCAGTACCAACCGAAAGGTTCCAGGCATACTTGGGCCTTTTGCTAATCAAAAAGAGGTCCATGTGGGTCTGGCTATCAAACCGGACAGTTTGGGATGAATACTTTTGCTTATTATTATGTAACGACGTCTAGTACGTCAGGTGTTGGGATTTGCATGTGGTAACCCAAGCTAATTAGTGTAAGTGACCTAAGTAACGTATGCCTACAACGTAGACTAGTCAGCTGATGGAATATAAATTGGCCTGTATGTTGTGTCCAGCTGATTATTTCACTTTTCGTGTAGGCCTAGGCTAATCACCAGGCCTAGGCTTCTGTTTGTAAAAAACTAAAAAGAATTCAACATGTCTTGGAGTTGGACAAACTTGCTGGCCTTGGAAGACCAGCTTAGTCACACTCACTTGCAGACAGACAGACAGTTTCCTGTAGGCCTGACCTAGCTTAGGCGAGACTTCACTTCTTGTTGTCTTTGGACCTAAAAAGCTTGGTCCAAACATTTCAAGGAACTTAGTCTGAGCCCAGTTAAGAAATGTATTTGCGAGGCTATCATCTAGAAATGGCATGGGCGTCCATAGGATTTTTTTCAGGGGGGTGCACCTTGCTTTATAAAGTAGGCCCTACTCAAAGTGGGAGACGCCGGGGATGTGCCCCCCCCCCACTTCTGCCCAACAGGGATTGTTTTCGGGTGTTTTTGTGAGAGGGGTCCACGTTGGTTTTTCTTTGTCGATAGGCTATAGGATAAAAACCAGCAGAATAATGACATTTGAAAGTGATACAAAATGTATGAAAAAAAAGAAAATTGACAGTTCCATTTTCCAGGGGGGTGCAACTGCACTCCCCTGCGCCTGCGGACGTCCAAAATGGTAACTCCCAGGCAGCTGAGCTAGGGTCTACCTACTTAAAATACACAACATTTTATAATGGTAGGGTTAATTCCATTTTTGTGTAGACTCCTTGCCCTTTGCCCAGTCCCCTTTTGTTAAAAAAATGCACATTAGCTTAGCCATTAGCTTGAATCAAATCTAGGTAGGCTTACCGTTTTGTTCCCATATAGATAGTAATTAGTCACGTTTGTCACGTGACCAATGGCGTGTTGATATTGCAGATAGCAGATAAGATTGCCCAGCCCAGCCCTACCTAGTTAGGTAGCTACCGTAATGATAAATAAAACTGGCTCATTGGTCTTGTGGTTAGCGTATCTGCTTCCAATGCAGAAGTTCCAGGGTTCGATTCCCGCCAAAGTCAGAAGTTTTTTAACTTCTGATTTGGACTTGAGTCCATCAAATCTTGTCTTTGGAGTTTGTAAACTAGCAACGAAGCACATAATAAATTTGTGCTGAATCGGCCTTGTTGATTCTGGCGTTGATCTGCGGGTGTTCGCACTGTCCATACCACTGATTGCTATATTTCCTATTAAAAATATCGATCTTTGGTTGGTTATCGCTCACTCGTCGATTGCGTCGGGGCCTACAGGGTTGGCTTAGTCGCTTTGATTTTCTGTCCCCCACTGAAAATCAGTTAGGCCTATATAACTGAGTGGGTAGACTCTAAATACAATTTATTTATTTATTTTATTTAATGTGGTAACATAGCCTAGCCTAATGTTTATAAATAAACAATGGACCATTGAGTTAATTGTGACAACCATCGTTTGAATTCTCTCAACAGTATGAGGAATTTTTTGTCGTAGAGAACGATTATATTTCAGGCCGGGTCAAATTTTTGTAGGAGACAAGTGACAACCCCCCCCCCCACACCCCATCCATGTGTACACACGAAAAAGCACTGACATTCCGGATCCCTCGTACTTGGAAGCTTGAGTCTTTGGATTAGGATAAAAAAGCATTTCTTTAATTTTTCTTTTCTGGGCAGTGTGCGCCGGAACGGTGCGGTGTGCCAATGTCTCCGTTCTGAATAATTTAGAGACAAATTGGCTCCATAAAGTGCTCTCCCTCCGTAAGTCGTCACCTGTGGATGAGTCAGCAGGTCACAGCTGTTGGCACGTTACAATACGTTAGCAGCAGTTGCGTCGTCTTCCATCTGTCGGTCGATGTCCATTGTCTTGCAAAAGTGCGTGCGTGCGTGTCAGTGCAGTAGCCTACGACTACTTTATTGTTTTATGTAAAGTCGATCTAACAAAACATTTAAAACAGCGATTGCCGATTACCCCTTTGTTGAAAAATAAGTAGAATGATCGTGGGCTCGAATCCCGTATTGAACAAAAGTATGCAATACCATATGTTTTTATTAGGTAGCCTAGTATCAAAGTTTTTTGACAACATTTAGACCTACATATCGCCCTCTTTACATCTGCTGGCAATTTCTTGTAGGCATACTCTCTGATTCCGTATGGTCTTTACTCTTTATGTTATGCGGCATGTATAGGTACCTACCTACCTCAATACCTACCTACCTCAAAAGTACCTACCTACCTAATTTAAAATCGGGAACATTAGTATTCAGTAGACTATGTGCACGTACATAAATAGGCCTACCTAAAACATATCTCTCATTTACCTAATCGGACACATTAGCTAATTGTTTTCATGACGTCATTGGTCTCTCGTTAAAGGTTTCATGCGACGGCGCTCGTTCAGATTACTCTCGCTAGCCATCGACCGCCGTCTTTATGAATGACTTGCCGGTCCAGGTGGAAAGAAAGCATGACCAGAGAACAATAACTAAACACATAAACAAGAGGTGTGCACACAATAAAGGAAAGCACCTCTCGCCGGTGCGCGGCCGTTGAACTGTGCGTATGTCTGCACTGCAGGTGTGAGAGTGAGAGACGAGAACGAGAAAGAGTTGCGTTTAGGGTCCAATTGCTTCATGTAACAAACAAGTTTAGCATCTCATACAAAATGATAGATAGACTAGAGGCCTATAGTAATTAACGGAGTGCCAAGTGCCTCGCCATTTTTAGGGCTAGTTTGTAATCGCGACGAGTAGTCTTTGTTTGTTTATTTACTGGAAATATTTTATGTGCTAAACAGCGTTTTTGAGGCAATGCTTTATATCCAAAATAAATATCAAATGAAAATGTTATGGTAGTGGTCATGGATTGACCACTGTGCTTATGGGAAGAAAATCAAACTTGGAAAATGTTACCCACACGTGCGAATTCAAATGGTCCAAGTCTTGCAAGTGGAGAAGGGGGCGTAGGGTTCAACTATCACTAGGCCTACGTACGTTAGTACGTCAACGTTGCCACAGTTTCGCTTGAACCGAAGTGCCAACAACTAGGAACTACAAAGCTGATAGTCAATCGAGGTCAATCTATTCCAGACCCGATCTGATCGATACTCAATCGAACTAGTGGCCATGGCAACAATGAATAACATATTACCGCTGTTGCACAGCTGGTCCAACTCCAATGTAGGGTACTCCATCTATCGTACATCGACGAGGACTCATTTAGTAAAAACACTGTGATCTTATTCTGTGCTATGATGATGACAATGATGATGGGGATGGCCATGGTTTCCATGTTCTCCCTTCATCGTCATCCATCACCACTCATCATCTCGATTAGCTTAGTACATTAGGTCTAATGATATTATGATAATCAATTTCTCCTCAGCAGTCAGCTGTCAGCACTGATGTAATGATTGTGTGAATAATATTCGATGACACGAGTTACAAAACACATCGTAGGTGGATTACTAGAGAGTTTTGTAGGCAAAGTAAACAATAGTCCTCCATCTCTAAATCTCTAACCCCGAAATTGTTGAGAGCGACGAAAATTACTCACACAAAAGTATTAGGCCCTATAGGCCTACCTTTTTTACCGCTTGTACATAATCATCAAAATAAATATAGGCTACCGTAGGGCCTACCTATTTGTATTACCTAGTCAACATAATTATTGAATATCAAATCGTCAGTAAAACTTGTTTTTTGTGTCGTTTGTTATAGAACCAGATTGATTTCTCTTTCCATCCAACAGTGTCAAAATTTAGGACATTACTTGTCTTGTTCGACCGTGTAAAAGTAAATCTGTCGAACTCTAGCTCCTTGTGGTAGAACTGCGTGCGATAAAGTGAACTGTAGACAGCTAGTAGACCATTTTCAAAATTAAATGCGCATGCGCGAGCGATATAGAGTGCACTGGCTATTTTGAAAAGAGCCTATTTGCCCCATGGTCATCATACGTTGGAATGAATGGGTTGTGGGAACCCCCCTCGTGTTTATTCTATCACGCAACGACGAGATTACGTGTTCCATTATTCAGCAAGTGTATTTAAACAAACACGCGTACGCCTGTCCGTCTGTCTGTCTTGTCTATTTGCTCGCGTGGGAGGCGACAGATGCGGAAGAACAAAAGGATTACAGATGTTGTAACATTATTGCATTTACTCAGTATGCCGGTGTAATTTTGTTAATGTGCTCAGACAAGTTCTTGTTAAATTTAATGTGTTTGTTTGTGTGTTTTTAAACACTGGCGTGGGAATTTTAGGCTGGTCTCGTTAGAAACTCGGAAGAGTTATGGAATTTGTGCAATCGTGCGTATTGTTAAGGCTTCGCCAATTGTGTAAAGAATTATGCACATAGACTACAAAAAATAGTTTTCAGGAGGCAATTTGCTGACCTGACAGTTGGCCGGCCGGGAAAATCCAAGGTGTCATTTGTCAATAAAGCATACGTGGACAGCCCTACACTACAGTCTTGTCAGGTTCAATACACGAATACGGTCAATTTTGGATTTTTTAACAAAGCCCAAAATCCTGAAAATCAATTTATTTTTTACTAAGTAAATTTATTGAAAAGTTACTGTATACACTTCTGTGACAAACAACTACCCAAAATTTTGGTGTGTCAGGCGGTCGAGCGTATAGAAATTTGCTGAAAAACGCATGTCCTATATATAATATAATATGGTGTACATGCCCATGGATTGTAGTAAAATAAAATAATCAAGGATAAAATTTGTATTTCTGTGACCAGTAGGGGCCTACTGTGATATCTTAGTTCGATGCTATTAGTTTAGGTATTTGAATCATTATTATCAGCCTTGTTTTCTCCGATCGGAAATTCATGCCAAAAGATTTGTCACCAGCGACTGGTAGGCTATAAAATACGTAATAACCACCAACTTGTTACCTTTCATTGTTTACGGTCCGTAAATTTACACACGAGTGAATAGTACAATAGTGATTTACGTTTCGCTGCACCCATTACCATTACCATTCCGTTATTGTTATTTTATGATCGAGTGCTGGGTGTGATAATCGTCGAAGTTCATTACCCGTACTTTAATGAGCTACCTTACGTCAATCAATTTTATGTAGGTATTAACCCTCTTCTACTCCTACGGAACCACGTAAAAACTTATTCCCATTGGTTTGTGCAATGGTTTATGATTAGGCGTAGGATGAACGGCGTTTTGTTGTTTATTCTGTGTCAATGCATAACAGGACATAACAATGTGCCTACCTACCGGTACATTCATTAGTTGTGTGGGAATAGATAGATGCATGCTGAATGGGTCTCACTCATCAATGCGTTGGTGTGGTGGGAATCGAACCCGCGATGATATCCATCACAATGACACGAACTTCACACTAAATCATTACGAGCCGAGTGAGAGGACGCGGCGTTGTTGACCACAGAGCCGCTATCGGTTCCCGTTACCGGACCCGTATACGATATACTTTGGGCTCGACCCACACCACAGGCTCTACCGATCAGAGGTATGACCTCTCGTGGTCTGGAGGTAGCACGCCCCAGACCCCAGCTACCCGCCACTAATTCCCCCCCCCACTTTATTACCTTGCCCTACTCTGCCCCCCATTGATTTATGTCTGGCGCCGCCACTGCTAGAGGCGTAGGTTCGACTCCACGTGGACCCCTTTACGAACTCATCACAAGTCCTCCCTTCGTGTCTGGACCTTGGAAGTCACCTTAGTAGTGCACATTATGTGCGCGGGGCTTTGGTCACCCTCGATATCTGAAAATAGCTTACAAACCCCCAAGTTTATTTTATACAAAACTTCCTTGCAACGCTGAACTGTAGGGGGTGAGGCATGCCCCATTTTCTCCCTGGCACCATTATATGGCTAGTGGAGCGTGCTTCGAACCTATAAATCTCCGTACGACCTTGGAGGGGCAGCCCCCCTCGAAACAGATTCCTGTTTACACCACTGCCCCCCCCATCCACCCTCTCACATGACTAGGCCTACATGAAAATAAATTGCACGGAAAACTCTTCAAATAGCTTAGAAGTTCCTCGAACTCTCAACAACTCTCGTTCGTTGTACTTTCTGTTTAGGCAGGCACCGCGTTCCCGCCCTCTCGGTGGCGAACCCCCTCCCCCCCCCGCCACCCCCATCACAGCTGTAGCGCAATGGCGCAGTTCTAAGAAGTTCACATAAATACATAACGAGCTCGGAATTCATTTCGCCGTCGTTAGGGGTCGATGTTTTACCGGTGAAGTAGAACGGTGGAGCATGGAGCTTTTGTGTTTTTGTTTCAGTGGAGATGGCACTTTGCCCGATTTAATTGATTTTTGTTGCTTAACGTCTCTATTAATGCAATATATTGAGGGTGAAGTGTGTGAATTACTAAAAACCTATGCATTATGCGAGACTTGACTTGAGGGACATAGGACGAACGGGTGACCAATGACCATGCCGTATGCGCGTGGTGACCGTTGAGTGGAGTGAGGGCTGCTAAGTTTCTCGTTTCCCTAATTAAATTATTTTTTTCTTACTCTAACTTCTCTGTTGCTTTTTGATAATACTCCGGTGATAGAAGCAAGGGAAGATTGAAGAAGGGAGGGGGGAGACTGGAGAGGCCCTAGACCTAATTGGTCAACGTGTCATCATGACAGGTGAACTACGCTACTAAGAGACACCGAAGACCCCAGACGGAGATTAGGGTAATTGTTTTGCTTTGTAGAGTGTGGGATAAACGTTGTATGGCAAATAACTAGGAAAACGCTAAAGTCCCGCCGCGTTGATGGATGAGCTTTTTAAAGGTTTTAGTTGCGTGGGATTCTTTACTTTTGCAAGTGCTTTGTTTTGCTGCCTACGCATTGAAGGTGAATGTTGTCAGTTTCTTTTGTTTCTTGTCAATTGGTATTATTTACCGTAAAAAACTTGTATTAAAAGCTTTATTTCTATGGATTCTGGCTAAATTTTTCCACTTTTTCTTTCAAAAGGTACTACATAACCATACCTTAATGTCCATGTATAATATGACGTTGTAGCCCCACCGTTTGTCAGAATTGCCCAAATGGCACGAAATATCGCACAAAAAGTCAAAAAACGTATATTAAAAGCCTTTTCTCTCGATTCTGGCTAACTTTTTCAACTTTTTCTTTCAAAAGCAATACTCACATAACCTTAATGTCCATGTGAATATGAACGTTGTAGCCCCACCCGTTTGATCAGATTGGCCAAATGGCACGAATATCGGCACTAAAAATCGAAAAAAATCGGGGAAGTACGTATTCATGAGAATATTTCTTCGATTGTACCCAAATCGTCGTCCAAGTCTAATTTTCTGAGAAAACGAAGGTCGTGTCATTTTCATAAGATGGGGAATATGCCGTTTGCCGTAGAGATCGAACAAACAGACGAAAAACGAAACAAAAAAAAAACAAAAAAAAAAAAAAAAAAACAAAACACAAAAACCCCGACTAATTTTTGGGGGGTCGGTGAAATTGAAGTCTTCGCTTCGCTCATCCAACAATTCGTTGTTCAGTTCAGGTGGGAATCAAACCCGCGTCCATTGCTGCTTTATCCGGAGTGGACATACGAAACGGCTCTCTCTTCTTAGGTTGGAAGAAATATTGTTTGCATCTAATACTTTGGGAAGCCGAAGTCTTGGATCTAGTCATTCAAAACGATCTTCTAAAGTTCAAATATTGTTTGCATCTAATACTTTGGGAAGCCGAAGTCTTGGATCTAGTCATTCAAAACGCTCTTCAAAAGTTCTTCTAAAGTTCAACCATAATACTCAATGTTCATCAGTTGCAACCAAGAACCAGTCAAGTTATGAATATTTTAGCCATTTCATAAAATTTGTAGGTCTATCTAAATGGCATCTACGTCGCTAGCGCCATGTCCTTTTTGTTTCGCTTATAGTCATAATGTAGCTGGTAATTGTTACTTACCGGTATACCAGTACCACCCAAAGACGGAGCGGCGTCTCCCGCGTGAATCATGCACTCATGCTCAGTGGATGCAGTTCCCGTGGGCCCTAGATTGAGTGGGATAGATAGACCGTAGGGAGTATCCCGTATTGGACAGTGCACCCACTCGTATCGTTGCCAGGACAGAGCGGGGCCATTTATCAAAACTCTTTATCGAGTCATTTCAACTTGGGTACAATGTATTTTATTGCCAATAGAAGTTTTGCACATTTTGCAAGATCGTATTTCTTGTTGGACCTCGACATGACATGAAGACCTTACAAGTCTAATCGTGGAAAAGTGAGGGAATTGTTTATATTTCCCGACCTTCCCAACCCCTAAAATATCTTAAAAAAACTCACCAATGGTCCCCATATAACTTTGACAAAATTGTTGGAGATGTCCCCATATAGGCAGGTGTGTACTCAGGTGACTTATTAGGATATTAGGGTTTATAGGGTAGTTGCATGGAATGTCGAGTGCTGTTTTCTCAATCCTTTGCATTCGCATTTAACTACTGAGGGAACTTGGAAAAAACGTTTTTCAGGATTGCCGGTCTTGCCGGGATTCGAATCGAACCCGCGACCTCCCGAATCAGAGACTCACGTTTAACGCTTGAGCCAACACTGTCGTCTGTCGGTCCTATTATAACGTGCACGTCGTGCAGTCACTACCAATCATCCCTTGTGGGAGAAACGAATATTGATCTCAATTAAACTAATCGAAATGAAAATAGCAAAATCACCCCTTACACACAAGGCGGCCTACGATTTGATCAATGTCCATTAGGCCTTATCGCAGTTGACACGTGTTACATTATAAATGGATTAAACCGTGAACTTGATTTTAACAAGATAACTTCACGTGTTTATTCACTGATTATGATTAACTGTCTGTTAGGGATAAACTGTAATTGGATTAGCTGATCAATGTCAAACGTTATAAAAGGAAGGTAGACTGTCGTAGCTGGTTTTTCAATGTGCGTGTGGGTATTTGGCATGCAAGGTTCAATTTAAATTGCTAGGAAATACTTTAATATAGCCGGCGGGTAAACTCGACAAAAACATACATCATGCAATGTGCAGCATCGCCACATTTTATTGTTGTTTTTGAGTTTTGTTGTAGGTTAAAAAATAATTGTTTAGGTATAGCTTCACGTTTTTTTCAATGCTAAATTGCAACCAAAGAAAAACGCTATGAACTAATGCCTATTTTGAGTTGTGATGAGGTATAACGGTACAATCCTACTTTGTGTATTTTTGCTTCCGTCGCAGATGGTCTCTATAGAGACTAGGGTTCATACCCTGCGGATTTTTTTTTAAAACTCTTTATTTTACCGGTAATTCATTAACATGATAATGTAGGTTGGGAACTTAAGTCACTCAAGTACCTTAGTGATGTGTACCCACTGAAAATCAGTTATATAACTGAGTGGGTAGACTCTAAATACAATTTATTTATTTTTTAATTTATTTTTAAGTGCCTCATTTCAGTAACTCCGAGAAAAGATTCCTGCCTTGCTTTTGTCAAAAGAAAATTTCCCAAATTGTTTGAATGTAAATTTGGTAACTTTTGGAAATGTTGAAAATTGTGTGATTGTAACTTTTGGAAACTTTGAAAATCCTGTAATTAAAATTGTATTTTAAAGTAGTTAGGCTATTTGTGTAAAATGCGTAAATTGTAATGTACCGTATTGGAAATAGCCATCTAAGGATATTTGCTAAATGAATTAATAATAATAACATAATTACCGATTACTGGGATTGAGCTCACATACCTCCGAGCTCCTAATACTTATACTTAGTCCGAACAACTCGTTTATTTTTGCACACTTGAGACAAAAGCATAATATTCAAAATCCAAGTACTCTCCCATTCACCGAATGAGCCTACACCGTCGTTATCTCCGTGCAAGGGAAGCTGTGCTCTGTGGCGTTTCCTGGTCCAGTATGCAAATGTGAGCACCAAACAGTGACATTAATGCTGTCAACTTTACGATCCTTTGTTTTCGAGTGTAGGAAGTGTGGCAACTTTTTATGGCTGTGTTTTCGTTAAATGGTCTGGCCTGGCTTTGTGTCTGTATTCATATCGTGCGGGTCATTAACATACGTAAAGCAAGCAGCTCGAGCTATAGGCCTAGCTACTTGTGTATATAATTACTAATTAGTGAGTTTGGTCGGTCTATCTTTAGGCCTGCATGTTCTACCGACGCTGATGGTTGCCGTTGGTGAAATTTTTCCGTTAGATAACCAATATTATGCATGGTGGTATACCCTCCACCCTACACACTAGGCTACTATTTTTACGTTTACTTTGATTTCAATTTCCATATTAGGACTGTTGTGCATCTCTAACCACCCATTGAAATAATATTTTGTACTCGATTTCATAGTCGGGAATCGGTCGGGAAACTTAGTACACTCCCGTAGGTAACTGACTAGGGAAACGCCAAAGTCGTTGTTAGACGAGTGAGAGAGCCACGTGTTGAGTACCCGTGAACATTGATTGGATTTAAGTTAGGTAATTATAAGTTTTTTTCAACTGTCCGGCGTAAAAAAAATCATCTCAGCTAGGTATCGAACACGGGTCTCCGGATGGCCGATTATCTAAGTTACAGATTCGGGCAGCAATCGTCAGACCCGATTTCGATACCCGTCTGAGATTTTGCAATACATTTCTATTCTCTAGATTGATTTCCATATTATTGGTTGTGGTGTTATTGTATCAATTTCCCCCTGATATGCCTATCTCGATACTACAATATTTACAAACCTAAAAATTATGGGGTACTTGCACATGAGATACATGATCGCAGTGGCACCCAAGCCTCTTAAATTTTTACTAGATTTACCCTACAGTTTGGTATGCTATAATCACGTTACAGCTTACGCAGGATTGTTATAATCATTATAGAACAAAATGTAGCTTGTTAAGAATCAAGGGGGGCGGGGGGCGATCGCCCCTATATCGCCCCCTAGATCCGCCACTGAGCTCACGTAATGAAACACATTATCCTGTTGTATATTTCGAATCTTCAATAATGACCAAACCAACTGATGGTACCTCGAAAGTCTCCCCTCACCCCACTCTGCGTGCTGGTAGTTACATATGTGCCGGCAGCTACTAATGTTTACCACCTGTCCCACTACTCACTATGCAACGTTTCCGTTCTAAGCCGCTTGAATGATGTTCTCATTATATATAGACTGAGCGCCGACCATCTGCCACAGGATAGATAATTATAATAAGTTTCCATTTGTATAAAACTCAAGACTGTTGCGTAAAGAAAGAAGTTCGAGTATTTTTAGAGTAGTTGAGAGAGTCTTCTATAATAGCTTAGAGCTGCAGCGAACGCATGTGTGCGGGTGCGTATCGGTTGTCGGTTTCATCCAACCCATTGGTAATCTTGAACAAAGTTTCTTTCGTTTTACTCGAGTATTATGCGAATGCTTATTTCACTCAATATATTTAATACTATCAAATTATAATATAGTTAGGTAGTCGCCTGAAAAGAAGGGTCAAAGGATTAGTAGGGCCTAGTGACCTACAGTGGACTTTCCTGACTGACTGAATTAATTCATTTTTTGAAATTTTGCACAGTTTTGTCACGGATGAGAAAATGAATGGCTCTACAGTAACACTTTTCTAAACATTGTTTTATAATCTTATTTAGACCTACAAAAAAATATATTTTTACAATTTTGGATTTGGTTAAAAAGTCTAAAATTAATCATGTTTGTGAATTGTTTTTAGCTGATCATAAACAAATCACCAACACCCTTGAGTTTGAATTTCTGTCCCATTTAGGGTGTAGGCCTACCTTATCGTTAGTGAAGTCACGCTTAGTTGATTGCATGAATTGAGCATTATCTACACTCACTTCTGAATGTAAAAATTTAAGCTTGTTTAACAATTTAGAGCAAAGAACCCCTTTTAAAAAAAAATCGTAGTACCTAACTAATTTCCGGATTGAATTTATGATAATGTACACAATACTATGATCTGGAACGACAAAACCGAATCCAAATAATCACGAGCGTCATGTATACAAAGCAATCGCCCCCCTCCTCCAGTACTTTTGCAAGCCCGTCGGGGAACACACTACCTCGCGGAATATTAAACAATGGCCTAATGACCACCCGTCATAGAAATGTGAGTGTAAAAGAAAAACACCCCCACGTTTCATAACTGACAACAAAGGCAAAAAATGCTTTGATGTTCTCACCTTACCCCTTCTCCCCCACACCTGCCAGGGTTTGACAGCTCTGCATAATGATTTGATGGATAGTCACTTGTAATGTATAGCACGTGTGTAGCCTATTAGCAACCGACATAGGAAGCACGTCACGTGGAACTCTTTGAGTCGGGAAGGGTGCAGGTTCGACACCAGGCACCGGAAGTAGGGGTTTTCAACATGTAAAGGTGAATGCTGGGATTGAGCCCTTGGACATACCGCCCTAACTACCCGAACACATTATCTATATTATTTACTACAATTCAGAAATTAAAAAAGCCCCCCCAACCGGGATTCGAACCACGGGTCTCCCGCATTCCAGGCAGGCGTCTTAACCACTAGACCATCAGGACGGGTACATTTTAATCTCTGAATTGTAGTTGCATTATACATCTGAATGAAGTTTTAATTTCTGAATTGTAGTAAATAATAACAGTTACACCTACGGGAGTGTTTCCTGACTATAACCATTAACCAAATCGATAAACATTATCTATAGTTACTGTCAAGTGTCAAGTCACTGAAGTGATTTTTCCCCCATAGTTATTAAACCTTTTATAGTGCCTCCCTTCTTTCTCTTCTTTCTTTTTTTTTTTTTTTTTTATATATTATCCTCTTCAGGTGAACTAGGTATGTTGGATAGGACTCAATCCCTTGCACTCACATTAACGACGGTGGAAAACCTATGAAAAAGGAAGCCTTCAGTCAGGATTTCCGCAATAGTTCCAATATTCGAGATATTCTAGGGGTATAACTATTTGGTCCCTGACCCTAGAGCACAGAATATGTTCCACCAGCAAATTAACTCGCAAGTCGCAGTTATATTAAATTAACTGTAACACGATTGTTCGCAAACGCTTCTTATAGGCCTAGTCGCGTTGCTGGATGAGCGTATGGCCTCCCCATCACCCCACGTTCATATTTAAAAAACAGGCAAGTATCGAGTAGAGTAATTTCTGCGATTTTCACACGAAAAATGTCTTTGGTTCTAACCACATCTAAATTTAAAGTTGCCAAGGTAACCTGAAAATTTTATGAACGTCGCATATACCTAGCCGTTTATATCAGGTGGATAGCAAAAACAAACAAACAAACAAACATAACTAAAACACCAAAATTACAACAACAAAAACACCCAAGCTTTTACCGTATGTACCTGTATTTTTTTTTCGCAGTTAGGAAGATCTTCAGTTCGTTTTATTTTGGTTACAGTAACTAAATTTATTTAGTAACTAACCCAAGTGCTACACAGCTCTGAACCTTGCCTTGATACTTGAGTCTCTCTTGAGTGCCATCCTGTGGTTACACTCAAGACTCAGGGTTGATCTATTTTCCCTCGAGTGGTAGGATTGCATTGCACAGGGCTAGTTTAGTTTGTAATCTATCTCTCTACACGAGGTTTGTTTGTTTTTCTTCTCAAGAGTTGGCTATACACACACTTTTAGAACAACTTGCGCTGAAATCCGTTCAGTAGCTTAGAGTAGTTTTTAGGGATTGGGCGACCCTTTCGTCTGTCTACATTTGGAGGGTGCAATGTTAAACCTTTTTTTTAAAAATTTGTATTTTGAAATAGTAGCCCATTCATTTTCCGTACTTGTGCACGGCGCCGGTCCGAAGCGTATGACACGGTTGACAAAAGAGAACGTGGGTGGGTTCGAATCCCGCACAAGGCATGTTTTTTGTAATTGTCCTTCATCCTCTTCTATCACCAGTTCACGACTCATAGTCTCGATAGCAATATTGCAATAATAAAATCAATCAATCAACCGTGCTCGTGTTTATACGTATTTAAATTTCCTAAAACCTGACCGTGACAAGCCACGAGATCCTCGTGATTACACGCACAAATATCACATGTTTATGTACTTACTTACTTACTTACTTACTTACTTACTTACTTATGCTTGCTTGCTTCTCTTCTTACTTCTTACTTACTTACTTACTTACTTACTTCTTTGATGCTTACTTACTTACTTACTTATTACTTACTTACTTACTTACTTACTTAAATATACCCTTTCCTTAAATTTTTACATTTACTTGCCTTTCTTACTTATACTACTTACTTCTGTATACTATATAATTACTACTTACTTACTTACTTACTTGCTTGCTTCTTACTTATTACTTACTTACTACTATATTCTTACTAATTACTTTCTTTAAAATACTAATTTTTTGGTACTTACTTACTACTTACACATTATACTTACTCTATTACCCTATTATATAATTATCCGTATTTGGATGGAGGGATGGGAGTTGCTTGGGCTTTGACACGATATCATACGTTCATAACGATGGGCTAAAGGCCTAAACTCTGATCAATTCTAGTCCCGTCTATTAGAATCACCGTGGCTGAATCATAACGTGACATCACTGATTAGGACCTGGATCTTATTAACTATACGTTACACTTGATCAGACAATCACAGCTGTCTCGATAGTTAGTAAGTGATTGATTCGTTGTTTTTGTTTACCGGTCCCCACTGACTCAATCAACAACCTGTCACACTCCAGTTGGTGAATCGCGAGGAAGAAAAATACAGCTAACTTTTGGAAAACACTCGGTTTGAAGCTCATTATCCTATTACGACGCGAAATTAAAGGACAACGAACTTCCTGGTTCATGTAGCCTATATTGTATTGGATGGGATGATGAAATGGTACAAGAGCCTGCCAAGATCTCGTCAGAACACCCCAAAATAGGAATATGTGGTTGAAAACGGTGACTAAGCCATTATTTTTATGGTTTCTTCCACAGTGGCTCGGTCGGACGGGAAGAAACTCGTGTAGATTAGCCAGTATTCTGTATAAAATAAGTAAATTTTTGTGGGATGCCCGCTGTAGGGTATACACATCAGATTTAACCGGTTTGACCCTCTTCAGGTGACTAACTAGGTACATTGCGGATAGGACAATTGTGAAGGGAGGTCCGAGGGCTATTTAAGAGGAAAAATCCAACCTCCGAGCTCCGAATACTTACTACTTAGTCCGAAAAACTCGTTTTTTTTGCACATTTGAGACAAAAGCATAATATTCAAATCCAAGTACTCTCCCATTCACCGAATGAGCCTACACCGTCGTTATCTCCGTGAAAGGGAAGCTGTGCGTGTGGCTTTTCCCTGGTCCAGTATGCAAATGGAGCCCCAAACAGTGACATTAATGCTGTCAAGTTTACGATCCTTGTTTTCGAGTGTAGGAAGTGTGGCAACTTTTATGGCTGTGTTTCGTTAAATGGTCTGCCTGGTTTTGTGTCTGTATTCATATCGGGGGGTCATTAACATACGTAAAGCAAGCAGCTCGAGCTATAGCTACTTGTGTATATAATTACTAATTAGTGAGTTGGGTCGGTCTATTAGGCCTGCATGTTCTACCGACGCTGATGGTTCCCGGGTTGGTGAAATTTTTCCGTTAGATAACCAATATTATGCATGGGGGGATTACCTCCACCCTACACACTAGGCACTATTTTTACGTTTACTTTGAGTTCAATTTCCATATTAGGACTTTTGTGCATCTCTAACCACCCATTGAAATAATATTTTGTACTCGATTTCATAGTCGGGAATCGGTCGGGAAACTTAGTACACTCCCGTAGGTAACTGACTAGGGAAACGCCAAAGTCGTTGTTAGACGAGTGAGAGAGCCACGTGTTGAGTACCCGTGAACATTGATTGGATTTAAGTTAGGTAATTATAAGTTTTTAAGTTTAAGAGCACGTCAACTGTCCGGCGTAAAAAAAATCATCTCAGCTAGGTATCGAACACGGGTCTCCGGATGGCCGATTATCTACTACAGATTCGGGCAGCAATCGTCAGACCCGATTTCGATACCCGTCTGAGATTTTGCAATACATTTCTATTTTCTAGATTGATTTCCATATTATTGGTTGTGGTGTTATTGTATCAATTTCCCCCTGATATGCCTATCTCGATACTACAATATTTACAAACCTACCTTATTCACAAAATTATGGGGGTACTTGCACATGAGATCCCATGATCGCAGTGGCACCCAAGCCTCTTAAATTTTTACTAGATTTACCCTACAGTTTGGTATGCTATAATCACGTTACAGCTTACGCAGGATTGTTATAATCATTATAGAACAAAATGTAGCTTGTTAAGAATCAAGGGGGGCGGGGGGCGATCGCCCCTATATCGCCCCCTAGATCCGCCACTGGGGCTCACGTAATGAAACACTTTATCCTGTTGTATTTTTCGAATCTTCAATAAGACCAAACCAACTGATGGTACTCGAAAGTCTCCCCTCACTCACTCTGCGTGCTGGTAGTTTCATATAATCAAGGGGGGGGGGGGCGATCGTCCCTATCGCCCCTCGGATCCGCCACTGAGCTCACGTAATGAAACACTTTAAATCCTGTTGTATATTTCGAATCTTCAATAATGACCAAACCAACTGGTACCCGAAAGTCTCCCCTCCCTCACTCTGCGTGCTGGTATGTGCCGGCAGCTACTAATGTTTACCACCTGTCCACCTACTCACTTGCAGCGTTCCGTTCTAAGCCGCGTGGGAGATGTTCTCAATTATATATACGAGCGAGCGCCGACACTGCCAAGGATATAATTATAATAAGTTTCCATTTGTATAAAACTCAAGACTGTTGCGTAAAGAAAGAAGTTCGAGTATTTTTAGAGTAGTTGAGAGAGTCTTCTATAATAGCTTAGAGCTGCAGCGAACGCATGTGTGCGGGTGCGTATCGGTTGCCGTTTCATCCAATCCTTTGGGTAATCTTGAACAAAGTTCTTTCGTTTTACCTCGGTATTATGCGAATGCTTATTTTACTCTTCAAAACTATCAAATTAGGGCCCTAATATAGTTAGTCGGCTGAAAAGGGTCAAGGGAAATTAGTTAGTGAAGTGACCTACAGTGGACTTTCCTGACGGGACTAAATTTAAATTTCATTTTTTGAAATTTTGCTCAGTTTTGTCACGGATGAAGAAATGAATGACTCTACAGTAACACTTTTCTAAACATTGATTTATAATCTTATTTAGACATACAAAAAAAATATTTTTACAATTTTGGATTTTGTTAAGAAGTCCAAAATTAATCATGTTTTTGAATTGTCTTTGGTTGATCATAAAAAATTCACGAACACCCTTGAGTTTGAATTTCTGTCCCATTTAGGGTGTACCTTATCGTTAGTGAAGTCACGCTTATTGATTGCATGAATTGAGCATATTTTACTACACTCACTTCTGAATGTAAAAATTTAAGCTTGTTCAACAATTAAGAGCAAAGAACCCCTTTAAAAAAAAATCGTAGTAACTAATTTCCGGATTGAATTTATGATAATGTACAAATACTATGATCTGGAACGACAAAACCCGAATCGAAATAATCACGCGCGTTGATGTATACAAAGCAATCGCCCCCCTCCTCCAGTACTTTTGCAAGCCCGTGGGGGAACACACTACCTCGCGGAATATTAAACAATGGCCTAATGACCACCCGTCATAGAAATGTGAGTGAAAAAGAAAAACCCCCCCACGTTTCATAACTGACAACAAGGCAAAAAATGCTTTGAGTTCACACCTTACCCCGTCACCCCCACACCTGCCAGGTTTGACAGCTCTGCATAAGTTTTGATGGATAGTCACTTGTAATGATATCACGTGTATAGCCTATTAGCAAACCGACATAGGAAGCACGTCACGTGGAACTTTTGAGTCGGGAGGGTGCAGGTTCGACACCAGGCACCGGAAGTAGGGGTTTTCAACATGTAAAGGTGAATGCTGGGATTGAGCCCTTGGACATACCGCCCTAACTACCCGAACACATTATCTATATTATTTACTTCAATTCAGAAATTAAAAAAAGCCCTCCCCCCACCGGGATTCGAACCACGGGTCTCCCGCATTCCAGGCAGGCGTCTTAACCACTAGACCATCAGGACGGGTATATTTTAATTTCTGAATTGTAGTAAATAATAACACACCTACGGGAGTGTTTCCTGACTGTAACCAAATCGATAAACATTATCTATGTAGTTACTGTCAAGTCACTGAAGTGATTTTTCCCCCATAGTAATTAAACCTTTTAAATAGTGCCCCTCTTCTTTCTCTTCTTTCTTCTTGCCTCTCTTTTTTATATATGATCCTCTTCAGGTGAACTAGTATGTTGGATAGAACTCAATCCCTTGCACTAACATTAACGACGGAGGAAAACCTATGAAAAAGGAAACCTTCAGTCAGGATTTCCGTAATAGTTCCAATATTCTAGGTATTCTAGGTAGGGGTATAACTATTTGGTCCCTAGTGCACAGAATATGTCCACCAGCAAATTAACTCGCAAGTCGCACTCATATTATTAACTGCAATACGATTGTTCGCCAATGCTTCTTATACGGCTAGTCGCGTTGCTGGATGAGCTATATGGCCTCCCATCTCGCCACTGTCATATTTAAAAAACATGCAAGTATTAGTAATTTCTGCGATTTTCACACGAAAAATGCCTTTGATGCTACCCACATCTAAATTTGAAGTTGCATAAGTACCCTGAAAATTTTATGAGCATCGTATAATAGCCGTTTATATCCGGTGGATAGCAAAAACAAACAAACAAACATAACTTAAACACCAAAATTACATAAAAAAAAACACCCAAGCTTATACCGTATCCCCTGTATTTTTTTTCGCAGTTAGGAAGATCTTCAGTTCGTTTTATTTTGGTCACAGTAACTAAATTTGTTTAGTAACTAACCCAAGTGCTACACAGCTCTGAACCTTGCCTTTGGGATACTTGGGGAGTCTCTCTTGAGTGCCATCCTTTGGTACACTCAAGGCCAGGGTCGATTTTATTTTCCTCGAGTGGTAGGATTGCATTGCCCCGGGCAGTTTAGTTGGTAATCTATCTCTCTACACAGGTTTGTTGTTTTCTTCTCAGAGTTGCTATACCCACACTTTAGAACAACTTCGCTGAATCCGTCAGTCTAGAGATTTTTTGGGATTGGGCGACCCTTTCGTCCATCTACATTGGAGGGCATGTTAACCTTTTTAATTGTATTTAAAATAGTAGCCCATTCATTTTCCGTAATCGTGCACGGCGCCGGTCCGAAGCGTATGACACCAGAGGACGTTGGTGGGTTCGAATCCCGCACAAGGCATGTTTTTTGTAATTGTCCTTCATCCTTTTCCCTATCACCAGTTCACGACTCATAGTCTCGATAGCAATATTGCAATAATAAAATCAACCAACCAACCGTGTTCGTGTTTATTTTTAAATTTCCTAAAACCCTGACCCTGACAAGCCACGAGATCCTCGTGATTACACGCACAAATATCACATGTTTATGTACTTACTTACTTACTTACTTACTTACTTACTTACTTACTTACTTACTTACTTACTTACTTACTTACTTACTTACTTACTTGCTTACTGGTACTTACTTTACTTAGGCCTACTTATTTATTTATTTACTTACTTACTAACTTACAAACCTACCTATAATATATTATCCGTATTTTAGGGAGGAAGTTCTTGGGCTATTTCATCATCGATAGCGTAACAGTTCATCAATGTATGTCGCTCTAAAGCCTATGCTGACTATGATTCTAATTTCTAATGTCACCGTCTAGTTAGAATCACAGCTGGCTGAATCATAACGTGACATCACTTTATTAGAGAACCTGGATCTTATTAACTATACGTTACACTTGATCAGACAATCACAGCTGTCTCGATAGTTAGTAAGTGATTGATTTGTTGTTTTTGTTTACCGGTCCCCACTGACACAATCAACAACCTGTCACACTCCAGTTGGTGAATTGTGAGAAAGAAAAATACAGCTAACTTTTGGAAAACACTCGGTTTGACGTTCATTATCCTATTACGACGCGAAATTAAAGGACAACGAACTTCCTGGTTCATGTAGGCTATGTTGTATGGGATGGGATGATGAAATGGTACAAGAGCCTGCCAAGATCTCGTCAGAACACCCCAAAATAGGAATATGTGGTTGAAAACGGTGACTAAGCCATTATTTTTATGGTTTCTTCCACAGTGGCTCGGTCGGACGGGAAGAAACTCGTGTAGATTAGCCAGTATTCTGTATAAAATAAGTAAATTTTTGTGGATGCCCGCTGTAGGGTATACACATCAGATTTAACCGGTTTGACCCTCTTCCGGTGACTAACTAGGTACATTGCGGATAGGACAATTGTGAAGGGATGTCCGAGGGCTATTTAAGAGGAATCAATCCCTTGCATTCGCATTAACGACTGAGGAAAACCCCGGAAAAAACCTTCAGTCAGGATTGCCGGTCTCGACGGGATTCGAACCCGAGGGGCCGAGACCTTCCGAATCAGAGTCGAGCGCTTAGCGCCCGAGCCAACACTGTCGGTAGTATTCTGTATGTTTTTGTTAGGTCCATTATTGTCTACGTACGACTCCCAACTCACAAGTGACGTGGGTTCGAATCCCACTCAAGGCATGGATTTAAATAATTTTCCTGTCCTGACACCTTCCCAAATGTTGACTAAATTCGGTCATTTTCTTTGTGTTCTATTTACCTTTTTCCTTTTGAAACTATGTACAAAGTGCAAGAGATAGGCCTAGGTATAAACTTATTACACCCTCCCTACAACTATATCGGAGGGGCTCTTGAAACGTTCAAGAATTTTCTTGGTAATAAACAAAGATAAGTATGCCTAGATTTTTTTATCGTTTTTCTCTCGTTTGAGCCATTGTAGGCCTATAAAACATGCATAAACAATCCAATAAAAATCAAAATAACTTTTTTTTTCGTTTGTGTTTTAAGTTTTAAGCCCTTAGGCCTACCCCAACATTGTCATTTTTGATCTCAGTGTCAAAACGTTCACGCAATTGAACGATCTATCCAAGCACCGAGACAGTGACATCAATGAATCAAGGTTATTTGTTCAATTGATCCGAGTGAGGTGTATTCTGTATGGCAAGCGTTCAAACTTGGCAGTTCGAACTAGGTCATCATTAACCGTGTCTGGTCGGGATAGATTTTTTTAATTTCTGGATTGTACTAAAAAGGATAGGCCTAGCTACATTAATTTACTGTTTAAAAAAAATTATTCCTATGAATTTGTTATGGATTTGCTTGTACCGTACGTACCAATTTTTTAAGTTAGCCCCTACTTACATTTGATTTTACAACACAATTAGCCTAGGCCTAATTGAATTTTTTTTATAATTTTTAGTGAGAAGTTGTGAATAATTTTAGTTTCTTCTGGATAAGACGCTGGCCCACAGGCACACCAATACATTTATGGACACTTACCGTAGAACCGACGTAAGGTAGGCAGGTCTTTTTCTTTACGTAGTTCATGCGATTAATAGAATTAATCGAAATAAAGTGTAATCGATTATCGTTCAACTCCTCGCGA
Source organism: Sweltsa coloradensis (assembly GCA_024449915.1). Lineage (NCBI taxonomy): Eukaryota > Metazoa > Arthropoda > Insecta > Plecoptera > Chloroperlidae > Sweltsa > Sweltsa coloradensis. Next base: position 41,603 of record JAMZAV010001969.1, on the reverse strand, counting down.
AACGGTCACAAAACATCATTCACTTCCTCAAAAGTATTATCACAGATAACTGGCTGTTATCTAAGTGTCACTTTTAGCTTTAATGAAACATGAATCTAAAAATATAGGACATAGTTTAAGATAGTCGACTGATAACCGACTAGAAATATATAAAAATAAAAATAAATACAACTCATTAACCCGGAAAATGTATATCAGACGTATAATGATAAATTATTTTAGTTCACTTCAGTGGTTTTATAAGAAATATGTTGTCAATTACTGATCGGTGAAGGCAGAAAAGAACCCTTACATATTTCGGTCCATATGATTTGCTAAGGTTTCCTTTTCTGGAGTGAATAGCAGGCTAACCGAGTGGTATAAGGGATGTGGTTGGGTGTCCGCTACACTCAAGAGTCAAGACCTAGATAAAACAGTGTTGTCTACTCTACACAATCTATATTGTGAACATAAGCGCCTGCCAATTCTTGGGTGTGAAACCTCTCTTTTCGATTTACAATTCAATGTAGTCAAAACATTGCCAAGTTCTAGTAAGATCGAACCACGACGTTAGCCAATGTTTTGGCAGAAACACTTGATAATTAACATACTGCCTAGGCTACTGCGGGCAAATTTCAAGTGCTTGCACATCCTTACTTAGTATGAACCTCACAGTTCCACAATAATTAAGGTATTGATGCAATATGGCTGCGCTCAGCACTAGCACTCGAGCTCCTAATTGCGAAGGTTGCTGGCTCGACTCCAGACACCGGCGAATTCATGCATGGGATTGAGTTATAAACAGTCATCGTCCTACTTTCTTCCCTACTAGCCTACTGATTTAGTAGGCAGAGGGTTTATCTTAACCACAGTACACAGTACAGTGTATTCGAATAAATATCTAGGCCTAAGTAATTTATGTTCAGATTTTTGTTTTTGTTTTTGTTTATTTTCCCTTTGTAGGCCTACACAATTTCATTCAACACATAACTTTGTGCAAGTAATGATGCGAGTATATTGCATAAAGGGTGTACTTAAGCCCTTTTTACAATTGTTACGTATCGTATGCCTTGATAACTTCATTAACTTGTATTGCACTTGCAACTATTTTTACACGTTTGTTCACAAATAGTTGATGACTGTGTTAGTGTGTAAAACCAAACATACTTTGATAGATTGTAGATACCTCTTCTAATCCTGGATTTGTATAAAAATGTTTTAATTGTTTTATAATTTAAATTTAATCAACTTATTCAAATTAATAGCTCCAATAATTGGATAGGAACAGGACAATCTTTTAGTAAAGGAAACTACACAATTTCATTGGTTATATGCTTCATAGTTTGCTGTCTGAGTGTATGGCTACAAGTTATTTCCCATTATGCTACTGTCAACTGTTTGGCAATGCAAGTGGAAGCCCAATCAGCAAAGTTGCAACCTTGCCTTGGAAATTGTTCAAATAGACTCATTACACAATCCTTGCATACCGTCTGTAGGGTACTTGAGCTAGGAAGAAGAAACGCTGAGATCATGGGTTTGGTTCGAAGAATGTGGGCTAGGCTAGCATAGTTCGTTAGTTCGATGGTTCGATCTATCGCCGATATAAAACGAGTACGTTGCTCCGCAGCTTGTAGGCGCGTAGTAGGAGTAGGACCGCTCTTCAATGTGGGGGAGAGAGATCTTATCAGGAAATTCAAAATGATTATGTATTTGATGGGAATTTCGAGTGTCTTGAAAGTGTGTGGTATAAAGTTGATCTATCAGGAACTACAAAATAAAACGTTGATTGATAGTTTTCTGCTCTCAAATACACACAACTCGGATGTCCCGTGCAATCATCAATCACTGAAAAGGGAAAATGCCGCATTACATTTACATAACGCGGGTAACGTGGTTTACCTGGGGGCATGCGCCACTACGTGTCATAGTGCCACTACGTGTCATAGGCGCCGACTTCTTAAAATCTCAGGAGGGACTGAGGCCCCCCCTAAGATTTATCAGGGTTGACCCCCCTAGCCCCCCCCCCTCCCGATAGTCGGCGCCTATGCTACGTGTAGTGTGCAGATTGTATAATGTATTCAATTTCGAAGTATTTAGTAAACAAACACCGAACATTCTTGTCAGTTGACTCACGCTCAACAGAAACCTTCTCACTCATTGCTATTCCTAATATTTCTCACACACTCAATCAATGCAACTATTATTGTGATTCATAAAAGACAGTTTGAAATATCTGAAATACGAATCATATCCTGTGTACACCTGCGGACAGAAATGAATCAAGGGTCACAGTAACAGGAAGTTCGTCTTTAGTATTATAGTCAACATTAAATTATTGTGCACCAGTGTATTCTGCTTGTGTGACTCGAATCACTTGCGGCTGGATATGTTCTTCAAACGTTCCCGTTGTATCGGTTCTTCAAACAATTCATTAGCCATTCAGGATGTCAACAAGCATGGAAAAATTTAACAATCGTATTTATTTTTGGGATTTTCCCATTTCTCCTAAAAATCTCACCAAATCGAATCTATATAATCGGCAGAATAACTTTTTTCTTCAAGGCAAGGCTCGGGACCCCTATTATAATGTGAGCAAGTCATGTCATGTCATCATGACGGGTAAATCAGTTATTTCACTTCCCCAGTCGCCAAATTTGCAGCCTGGAAAAAAACCCGTGTCAGGGGATCCGGAATTTGGCACCTTACATAAAAAAAAAGTAGGGAAGCAATTGGACACTTAAGAGGCTTGGTGCGATTCAAACACCAAGCTGAGCGCGTCATGTGCAGTACTTCGTACTTTTCGAACTACGGGCAGGAAAATCAATATATTTTTATTCTGTTTTATCCACCTGAAAGGTAACTAAATTTGTAATCCTAGCACGTTGGCCTTTTTCCCATTTAAGCCATAGATTTTTCCCGCGAATCTCAAAGTCCATAGAAATGTTCGAAAAAATTATCATTTCCGGTCAAAGTTTACTGACTTAATGTGACCAAAAGGGAGCGAAATTGAAAAATCAGCCAACGTGCTAAGATTCACATTACTGTTATAAATATGCAAAAAAAAAATCATTTTTTCGCTCGAAAAATGTGGACGTAGGACGAAAAGTACGAACACCTTACACAGCACAATTTTGGCTCCACTTGGTGGCGCTCCCTAGCGAAATCAGATCGTCTCTGCCTCGAAGCAAGTAGGGGAGTAAAGTGGGCTAGATCTGGACACCGGATGTGCTTGTCATCAGATTACATAAACACAATCTGCTACATTGAGGTTTGCTTGCAGCTTTTTACATCGTTGTAAGAATTATAATATTCGCTATCAGAAATTAATGATGATGATTATTGTTGTTCAACGTCACTTTTATTGCCATCATGCTATTCGGACTTTGAGTGGTGATAGACGAGAGTGAGACAATTACAGATAACCTATGCCTTGTGCGGGATTCGAATCCGCGTCCTGCTAGTGTAATTCGCCAGCGTCCCTATGTGCGAGACTGCGACCGCGGACGACATCAGAATTTGAGACTGCCTAAATAACATGTGTATCGCGTTCTTTAATTAGTAGACTTTAATTTTGATTCTCCGCAATGCAAGGTTTGTAGTGCTCCCATTCAACCAATCTTCATAATTACCCGCGTTGTAAGAACTAAGCAAATATTGTCTACGATTAGTCTATGTAATTATATTAGTACCAAACCGAACCTTTATTCTATTTTTTAGATATCGTTTAGCGTTCTTTTAGCACGATAAAGAAAATAACATCGTTTGCTAACGCACGGTAGTCGGGCCTTTCGACCTGTCATATCCATAATAAATACATTTTGTAGGATGCCGCTGTAGGTTATACACATCAGATTTAACCGGTGTGACCCTCTTCAGGTGACTAACTAGATATATGCGAATAGGACAATTGTGAATTGATGTACGAGGGAATTAAGAGGAGTCAATCCTGACATTTGCATTAGCGACTGAGGAAAAGCTCGGAAAGAACCTTCATTCAGGATTGCCGGTCTGACGGGATTCGAACCCGGAGCCGGGTCATATCCATAGGACAGACATCACCCATGCACTACGTAATGATTGAATATTACAGAATATTTCATTTCATTGCTCTGGGGGCAAGCAAGTCTGCCAAGTAATGTTTGTGGCTTGTTGGTCCAAATTATAGCGTCTCTCCTTCCATAGCAGAAGGTCGCTGGTTCGATTCCCGACTTGAATCACCCATAATCTATGGAAGGGTATCGCATTACATCCACTGAGAGTGTGGCTTTGAAACCGTATAGCAACGAAGCACACAACAAGTTGTAAATGGTTGTTCCGAAGTAGTTAGGTCTATGCTGACTCATCCGCGGATGAATCATGGTAATCTGTGAACCAGGATTTAAAATGTCCGATTATTTCGCCAATCGATAGCGTCGTCGGTTCGGATCGCTTTAATTGAAGTCCGTCACTGAAATTACATCTTTTTCATGGGTGGGAAGACTCTCGTTTTGTGCAATTATGTTTTTTTTAATCCTTTATTGTAATAATTGTTTTGATTACCAGAACGATAATAATATCATGCATATAGGCTTGGGATGGGTGCAATTTAACACCACTCTGAGCGTCTCAATGCAGTTCTTCCGTACTTTACGAACTAGGGAAGAAACATCCACATATAATTCATTCTGTTGTTTTATCTGATATAATTACATTCTTATTTCTCGTACATAGGTCATTTTTCCCTGCGAGAGGGACGTGGGAGGTATATTATAAAATTACATGATCGCTTATGCACCTTGATGTTTCCAAGAATTGTTCAGATCATTAAAAAGTTAAAAAAAAAAAAAAAAACGTTTTAATATTGTTCCGGTATAGTATCCAAATCATTGCTATTTGCTCATGGGTAAGTTATAATGTACAGAGATATTATGTTTACTAAAAATTTGCATTATAATGAATAATTGGATGAGCGTAGCGAGCGTAGCGAAGATTCCATTTCACTACACTGGAAAAAAAATCCGGAATGTTTTTTTTCTTTCTTTTTTTTGTATTTTTGTGTGTCTGTGAACACGATTCCGCCTAAACCGATACTCCGATTGCGATGAAATTTTATGGAGGCCTTCGAAATCTCTGAACTTAGAACTGCCACTTTTTTAAGCGCAATCGAAAAATTATTTCTAATGAAAATCGCTTCTTTACGATTTTTTTTTCGTTTTTCTTGTTTTTTCTGTTTGTATTTTTGAGTGTTTGTTAACACGTTTCCGGCTAAACCGATATTCCAATTGCGATGAAATTTTTTGGAGACCTTCGAGATCTCTGAACTTAGACCTGCCACGTTTTTGGGTACAATCGACGAAATATTTCTCATGATATATCGTTGTTTTACGATTTTTTTTCGATTTTTAGTGCGATATTTTCGTGACATTAGGGCTGATTCTGACCAGACGGGTGGGGCTACAACGTTCATATTTTACATGGGACATTAAGGTAATGGTGATGTATTGCTTTTTGAAAGAAAAAGATGACAAAGTTAGCCAGAATCCACGGAATAAAGGTTTTAATTTGATTTTTTTAAAAAATTTTAATAACAATTTAAATGTAACAATAGAAACTTGACCACAATCACCTACATGCATTCAAAAAGCAATTGCAAAGGAAAAGTGGTCTCACGCAAAGTAAAAACTTACAAAAACGCTCATCCATCAACGCGGCGGGACCTTAGCGTTTTCCTAGAATTTTAATTCCCTGCACCGTGGGATTGTTATTCTGCCAATATACCAACCGTCTCGATTAACCTTGAAACCTTATACTTCGAATAAGTGATTTCCATTTTACTTTAATTTTGCAAAAACTATTGTCCAAGCAATTGAATCAAAGACAAAAAATCATCATAGTAGAAAACAGTTTTGGCAATACAGTTTCATCTATTCATTGCATGTGAATGCCACTTGCAAAGTGTGGCCGAAGAATTCAAGAAACAAAACAATGAAACGTGAACATGATCACATTTACATTTAAGTTTCCTCCCTTTTTTTTAAAATAAATATAATTATTGTTCCTGCGTTATTTGTTATAGTAGACACTAGAGGCGAGTGTGTAAAGTATGTCAAACATCACATTACTAACGTATTTCGTCGCGAGTGTACGTGAATGTACATAGTTGAACTCAATGTACCTCATTCTATATGTGTGCACATGTGTAAATAAAAATTCTCAAAGTCTATGTAAATAATGTGTAATAATCTTAACTCACCAGTGTAACACATGCCTTTGCGTGACGCATTATAATATTATAAACTACGAGATTTTTTAGATTTTTTCCGTGTATTTGTTTGCGATATTTGCAATGTATTTTATGTGTATCCGGAGTCTCAAATGACCATAACTTTTTTATTGGTTGTTATCTTTTGTATCCGGTATAATTTATTTACAATTAATATTTCTGTCGAATGTGTCAATTATAATGTGAAAATACGTTCTTTTTATCTTTGTTGTGAGTAAAAATAACTTTGTTCACAAGGAATAACGTTCTGAGGTAGGGCTATATTGCATGGAAGTGAGCGTTTAGCGTAGCATATTACAATAAATAAATAAATTCATATTTAGTCTACCCACTCAGTCATATAACTGATTTTCAGTGGGGGACAGTAAACTAAAGCGATCAATCCAACCCTACAGGCCCCGACGTAATCGACGAGTGAGCGATAACCAACCAAAGATCGATATTTTTTAAATATAGGAAATCTTGTAATCAGTAGTATGACAGTGCGCCCGCGGATCAACGCCAAAATCAACAAGGCCGATTCAGAACAACTTTAAATTTATTATGTACCTCGTTGCTAGGACGGCTCCAAAGTCACCGTTGCTAAATCAGCAGTTAAACCTTCTGACTTAACGGGAATCGAACCATGGACCTTCTGTATTGGAAGCAGAGATTCTAACAACAATACCAACGAGCCACACAATACACATTTGAGTGTAACTGCTTTGCTCTAAAGAAATTTAATTTACTTCATATCTGAATACGATAAACATTCATTATTATGACATTTTTATTTATCGGGAGTTGTCTAGCAAATGATAATCTGACAGTGAATTTAGGAAGCCAATCAAAAAACTTTAATAGTAACAATAGGGAAAAACAATAACAAGAACAAGAGGAATTTCACAAACTTCATATCATATTTCAAGTCCTGAAGAAGAAGAAGATAACATGGTCTTCGAAACGTCGACAGAAAGATATCACTACAGCCGCTACGAAACAACCCGATAAATAAAAAATGTCATCAACGGTAGCGAGACATTTAAAAGTTTATTAATTATTATTATTATAATTAATTAATTTCATTGAGATTTCGAATGCCGAACGTCTCGGACCAGCGCTCTTATCGTATGTGCCACATCTAACGGTGTGTGACTGTGTTATAATTAACATAAGTAATAATGACCTAAGTTTTAACATTTGACTCTAGCTTTGACCTGCCATTCGCGCAATGTGGTTGGTACAATGGTACCTCGTCGGCGCTCGTCGGGAAGCTTATGTACTTCTCAATGTCAGTTTCGGAATTTATTGCGGGCGACTTGCGACAAATATAATTATGTACAATCTGTCCTGCATAATAACTTCTAGCAAAAATACTCTGATTCATAATTTATTCTTGAGATGCGCCCCTGTTGATGAAAGTGTATTCGGTACAATACGTGGTTGATTTATTAATCTTCTACACTACTCACTACACTACTACCTTGCTAGGACATCTAGCTTTAGTGTGTGTATCGAACTCTTGTCCGGTTGGGTACACTCCTTTGTAAGACCTGCCGTGGTGTAATTCACAGAAAAATTATATCATTTTATTATGCTAAGCAGCCATCCTCATTGCACAAAGTTATCTACCGGAAATTTGCTATCAAATTCCTACGTCATTCATGTGGAGCTTTTCATCCTACGAGCTCAAGATAGCCCAAATAAATTATGCATTTCGTGTTTCTAGAGAGACAACAAATTTGGATAACTTACCAGTTACCGTGTTCAATATAAAATTAAAAATGATGTTAATTTAGTATGTTATGCATTACAATTTACAACAATAAAAAAAAGAAATAACCTAAGGATGAGGATAGAACACTTGCTAGAATATCCATCTTTGCATCTATGCAGGTTTGTGGCAATGAGGTTGACCTTGCTTGGCAGAAGTTTCGTCGTTGTAGCGAGTCGGACATTAATTAATCATGTCGAGCTGTCTAGCTGTGCATTACCCCTCTCGCGGCTGGCGGCTAGTGCCATATTTGTATGCCGAAAAATCGAAGTGGGGATAAATATGTTCACGCCTTTCCCTCCCCCGTCGCTTCACTCCCGCAAGATTGTAAATTTCCAACAATTAGTTCCTACGGGTGGTTATAATCCTGTTAAGTTCGCAAGCTCATAAATATGAGACGTTTAGTCTAACATCAGTCAACACACAAACACAACATTCGTAGATTGACAACAATCAGCAGCTATTGGAACAACTAACAAGATCTCACAACCTGAATATCCCCGGCTACTCGAGCAGTCTATAGCTCTCTCCACTCCACGGAGGTGTTATACTGTTATGTAACTGGCTGCTTGCTTTACAAGATCACTTTTCTATCATCTCGTCAGCGTGTTTACAAGATCTTACATTATTTGTTTTACCGTCCACGGTAGCTCATATGTTTAGTTAGGGCGCCGGTTCGAAGCATACACAATTAAGGAGGGGGGTGGGGGGGAGTAGTCAATTCCCGTCTAAGAATAAAAGCTTGTTTTATTGTCCTTCATCACGACATTCTATCATTGGTCACATATTACCCCTATGTTATGTTACCCCTGTTGCCCACAAAAAGTATTTATGGAAGTAGTCTATCCCCTATGGCCCATCTACTTTTGGTTACTTAGGGGCCTACTTCATAAGATTTTTCACTTCCCCTTTAATAAAACTGTTCAACGATATTTTAATTAATATTTTTTTCGTCCTTTGGAATCCTGTACCCTGATTTGCACCCCTCTGTATTGTACCATCCATGAACGACCTTAGTAACTCGCGTACGTCGTCTCGGTGAACCTCCTTGCGCGCGCGTGTGGTAGCAACTAGGAAGTGACCGAAGACGACGACGACGTGCTCGACTAGAGTTCCAAGAATCGGGCGTGAAGGTCAGCCAGCCAGCCAGCTAGATGATCACCAAACACGCTAGGCTTATCTATCCACGGGTCTTTTGCAGCCTCACGGGACGTAATTATAGATTTCATACCGGCTAGTACCGGAGTAGAGGAATTTCAATTAGGCCTAATTGATGTCAGCTCATCAAACTTGGATGTTAAGTAATGTTTGATGTAACATTTTAATTTTATATACTGCACAAAATGATTGCAACATGTCAGTCGAGTCGACTCATCACTGTTGAAGAATGCGCTTATATTACAAATTGTAACTCAATGCAGTTTAGAAATAGCCTCAGATAGTGAGAACTAAGAACGTCAAGTCAGATGGTTCGGGTTCTTTTCCGGTTGGGGCAAACGTTTTTCAATTCAAGTTCCAATCAGTTAAAAAAATATGTACAATACGTATTGGAAAATCTTCAAATACCGTGTATTCGTTGACATATCCAATTAGATTTGGATTGGATTGGATATTGCTTAACGTCTCATATTTATGCAACTTGGCTATTCGAGACGTATGGGAGGGACGTAAGGGATGACGCGAGGGGACAAGGGGTGGACAGGCCTGTGCTGGTCAAAACCAGCACAAGCGTACGGGGAGGGCAGAGGTTCCCCCACGTTGTGGTCGTCTCCGTCTGTGTCATCATCCGTCCGTGTTGAGTCAGTGTTGGGAGTAATGTAAAGTCGACCACTATCCCCACCACCACCACCACCACCACCACCACCACCACCCACCACACCGCCGACTAAAAGACTTGCACAGTTCTGCGTCTGCAAGATCTCCTAAACAATGCGTTCGGACTACGTCCTAAAGCGAGACATACCGCGACCATCTGGAGTTTCGACTTGGGCGTCGTGCGGTCATCTGCTGCAGCGTTGAGCTTATGGTTTGGAGTTTAGACGTTGTTGTTGCAGACCCATATTATAATTATTGTAGTCTGCACCTTTTTATTTTTTTTTATTTGCTCATTTGCTTTGTTGTAATCTTGCTGCTGACGAAGAAGTTTCTATAGGGTACAGTGGCGGTGCCAGCCAAAAATCAATGGTGGGGCAAAGGAGGGGCAAGATATTGAAGGTAATAAACAAAAATTTTTAACTGAAAATGGCCAACTCAAGAGATTACGTTTTACTTACATTACACATGGACGTTATCCTAAGAAATTACAAAAAATAAATTTGGGATTTGATGATTTTTAGGAATATTACGCGTGCAGCATTTGACACCGGGGGGGGGGGAAACAGGGGGCAAGCCATTTTTTTTGGGGGGGGGGGCAAGTGCCCCGCTGAGAGTTTATTACCCTACGTTTGATTCCTTCACCTCGATCCTCAGTATGCCGCACGACATAGTCCAACGATTCCTTCCTCGTTATATCACATCTCAACCGCAGCATCCCACACACACAGCATCCACTCTCTCGCTGTCCCTTTCATCTCGGCGTGGAGATGCTTATCTAACAAGCGGTGGGTGACTCACTCGTTACAGTGCGCATCTATACAAGGCCTTGTGCTGATGCAGTTACAAGTTAATTAATTCCCCCATCATCCTGGTGCTATATATCTGCCAAGACACCATGTACAGACCAGCATATCGTGTGCCCCCAGTGGCGACATATGATGGAGTGCATTCCCATCTTGAAAGACGGTTATTTCTAGTCTTTTCATTAGTAGATCTCGATTTTTTGATGAAGTCACAAGTTACGTGTTCGTGCAGTGAGGTTTATCTGAACGATGGCGTCACCAAGTAGACGTATGGATTTTACATATTCTATCAGGGTCTCATGGGTCAGTCTCCACGGATTCGAGTACGTGGGGGCGGGGGAATTCTCCCCCTCACTTTTTCTTTTGAACCCCCACTTCAGAATGTTAAACTACCAGTCACCCCATTCATCACCACGGCTAAAACTGAAAAACTAGCTGGAGTCAGCAAGCGATCAGAAGAAAAAACCATCATTCCCCCCACTCGAAGAAGAGTTCCTATTCGCGCATGTGTGTATTGATGCTTTTCATGCCTTTTCCGTGATTTGATGTTTCCAAAGGCCAAATCCTCACAAGTGCAAAGTAACTTATAGCCTCAGCCCTCAACCGTAAGTTGATGGTGTGCTGTTAATGCAATTTCTACTAAAAGTTTTGGGCAGTCTCTGGGTAGTGTGCATTTCTGCATGGTTGTTTCTCGTATGCTTGCAACTGCAAATAGAAACCAAATTAATTCGGGATTTGAACACAATATAACCCTTGATTTCATACCACTTACGCTTTCTCTCCAACCAACAGATAAACAAGTTCTACCGAGAAAATATTCCCATCTCTATCAAAGTAAATCAATTCCCACATGTCAATGAACAGAGCATCGCCTGCTGCCTACCCGGGTAGCCCACTTCCCATCCCAGCTGATATCTTCTCGTCTTGACTCTTGAGAGAGGACGACGGGGTCAGGACCTAGCCCTAGTTCACGCCTTATCTACACTGAGGCTCCGGGGAAGGCCGATGTGGTGGTGTTGATAAGCTCGGCTCCTCTGTAGCGAGGACAGCCGGACAAGTGCGACGTTGTGCAGGGGACCAAGTCGAGGAGCGCCATTTAAAGCGAGACTAACATCTTGAATTGTACAGAAGATATTGCCTATAAAATAATAAATAAAATGCAAAGTTGTGATGCCTTATAAGTATTAGGAAAAATTTCAATTCTTCAAAATATAGTGTGATCCCTACAAGACATTTTTGGGTTGACTACAGGAAAATACTCCGATCTGTTTTTTACTGCAGCTCCCACATTCATGCCGGCGTTTTATGGCGAAGGCCTAATTGATGAAACGTTCAAACGATATTGACACGTTTTTGATGAAGACATACAAAAATACAATTGCCCCGCCGATTAAAACTATAGGCCTAAGACAACAAACTAAAACAGCTTGTTTTGTTTACGCTTCAATTAAATAAACGGGGAAAAAAATGGGATATATGTTTTGATTTTTAAATCGTCCCCCACATATGCGGCCGTTTCTGATTCTGATATGTCCAATTGACGAGTGGTTAATTTCTAAAATAATTAGTGGGCGGATGCTCGCGGGCCCATAACAATGTTTTAGAACTGCCCTAAACAATCATTTCGGGAAAAATATGTACCTTGGTACAATGGGGGTCTGGGGGATGTCTGGGTGCATAGCTCCAGATTTTTATTTTTATTTTTAACATTCCAAATCGTGGTATTTTACTTGTTTTCATGGCGCGATTTCGTCAAAAATTTATAAAATTGTTTAAGATCTACATAATTGTCTGTAACTTTCAGTAAGTAACTTTTCACAAGAAAATTGGCTATAAGGAAGGAATTTTTCTAACTCATCCATTGCGTTTTTGTACAACATTGTATAGATTTTACAATGACATTTCCATTTCGAAAACAAGTAGGTTGACGCGTCTGCCCTGAAAGTAACCACTGCAATTGACAGAACTCGCCGACTGAACTGAACGGATTTGTAACCAACTAAATGTTGCTGAATTATATTCGCAATACAATTGTGAAATTTTTTTTTATTTTTTTAGAAAATCGTTAAGATTTCGTTAATTATACGCGTGTATTGTTTACGTAAGAAACAAACAATTTGCATGGACGAAAACAAAACCCATCAACACAACACATGTAATTAGCGCGTGACCGAGTCTTGTGAAAGCCGAGTGAAATTAATTCCTCGTCTCTCCCGACGAGAGCGAGAGAGAGAGTTAATTAATTCAAGTGTGGTTTGAATCTTGTCTCGGGAGATGTTTGCGAGTAACCTTCAGGCTGTGCGGCCTAGACGGAGGACGTGCTTCACTTCCTGTAGTGAATCCTACTGATGACCACTTGAGCTGCTCACAAGTGGATGGGATGTGGCGAGGAAGGAATCTTACTCCGACGGGAAGCTCAGCTATACACCGACCGGCGTTTTACTAATATGTAAACAGCTAACGACGAAACTTATCCTTATCTCATACTTTGACCCTATACCAGGGCTGCTATTTGAGTGTAGGACACAAATTCGGGACATAATGCAGACTCGGGGGGAGTTATGGGGTCTGGGGCGTGGCCCCAGCCGCCAGTAAAATGTTTTCATGTGACACATGCCGTCAGTGCCCGGAAAACTACGATTTTCATGTTTGAAGTGATGATTATCACACAATTTTATAAAATGAACGTAAATTGGTTGGGTTCTAGGAACGTTAGAACGATCTGCATTCAAATTTTAACAAAAACAGCTACATATTATTCGGTATCCGTTTCCAGTATCTTACCTTCAACGTCTTTGTTAGCGGGCAGTCATTTGTCCGAGGAACTTATTCCAGCCACTAAGTCCAATGGGTGTAAGAAAAGGATAGAAAACCACTTCAAAACAAACCAATTTAAAGTAAATATTTAAAATTGTGTGTGACGTCAACATTTGGGTCTAGAGCTTTGACCAATTGGCAAAGCTGTTTAATGTCTTTGGATCAATGAATTAACTATCGCCTTCTAGATTACACAGTTAATATCACTGTTTGGCATTACCTTATTGGTCAATTCGTAATAATCGTAATAATAGCTAATAGTGACGTAATGGCTCGTTTTTCCCGCCATTATTTTTGATGTAACTTTCAGCTAGCTTTTATAAATGAAAATTTTATCTTAATAAAATATTCAGAATAAAGATGATGACAAAAGTTAAGGAACATTCCCTATTCTCTACGCCATAAACTCTGTGCATCTGTGCAATTTGCTATTTGCAATATCTGGACGGCCTCATGTGACGTGGGCGGTGATGATGAACAAGTGCACCGATCGGGACATTCCCGAATTTCCCGGAAACGAAAAATACACAGCTAAAAATCGGGACAATCCTGATTTCTCGTGAAGTAGGGCTATGTGGAAACTGGTTTCGTTATACTTAATGAAAAAGAGCATTAAAGCATCCGACCGACAATAGAGTTCTTGGTTCGATACCCATGAGGTTTTTTAAATACTGGATTGATTTCCATATAAGGGAACTCCATATTAATGAAGGTTCATTTTTGTCGAGTGCATAATCGAAACATGCAAAGTTTATTATACTCTTCGCGCCACGTTCCAATGCCAGCCACTATACAAGATTAGTTTGATACATATTTTCCTGCGACCGCCTTAATGATATTGCCAATAATTTACTTGCTAGCTCGCCAAAAAAATAGCTTACCCGGGAAAGGCGTGCCGGTCGCAGATAGCTTACTGGTAATAACGACGCATGGCCGTTTAAATTAAATCCCTGCGTTTATGTTGTGAGGAAATAAAACTTGACTTTATAATAATTATTAATCTATCACCGCCGCGATCGTTATTGTTGCTAGCGTGGTGAAAGAACTGAATACACAGACGTTTCTGATAGGAAGCTCAGTACTGATGTACTAAGCGTTGCATTTTTTATGTAGCACGAAATACTGGCTAAGTCACGGCAATTTTGGACAGTCGATTTTAGTCTTGAAATTAAACAATTCAACATTGTATTTTTAAAGGGAGATGTCATTTGAGTTCTGTTCTGTGTTTCTTTTCCAAAATAATTCAAGACTTTGAAGGAAGCTCGCGACGTTATTTAGACGTTGCTGGGTTTTTACCAAATCCTATCACGTGCTTGGCCGCGATCTTTATTTTATATATATATATATATCAATATTATATATTTATATCGGGGGTTAATTGTCTGAGTTTGTTTTTGTTTTTTCCGAAAATGATAGTTTCTAAAACTTATTTTAATTTTTTCTGTTTTCTATAACTATCATAACATGATCGTACAAAAATATATATATATATATATTATATATATATCGGGTTTATTGCCCGGTGTAGTCACTTTTTTAATTTCTGTCTAGTACCATCATAACAGCGTCATAGTCGCCTACTATAAAGCCAAGGTTAAATATTTGTTTATGTTATGTTATTAACCCTGGAAGTGCCACTTATGCATATTGTCTTGTTCTGTCACAGGTGGCGCCACCCCCGATGCAGTCACGTGGGTGTCCCTGTCCCCCCTGGTGTCCGCCGTGCTGCTCGTCTCTAGCGTGTTGCTCGTGTTCGGCTGTCTCTGCTGTCGCCGCACCAAGGGTTTCCAGGTGAGTCGAGCTCAAGGTCACGAGGGATTCCCTCTACCGCGTGACGTCACCGAGACCTAATAGAGGGATTCCTTCAGTTGCGTGACGTCGTTACCTTTGTGGGTTGTTCATTGCGAAAAAAATTATTGGGGGGGGGGGGGCGCACCCCACCCACCCCAGAAAAAAAACTTGTGCGACGCCACTGGCTAGCATTGAGTCAGAGCAACGTGTAGTTTCCTTGTCGACTTACGTGTTGTAAACTGTGTCAACAGCCATTAGTAGCGGTGAGTCTTTAGAGGGGTGTTCACGCCGAAAAGCTTTTATGAGGATCTGGGGGGGGGGGGGGGGGCGGACGCAGAATCTCTCGCGGATTGTGATTACGTGCCGGCAACATCCGGGGTGCGTGTTCGTGTTGTTTAGAAGGGTTGATGATACGATACGATCCCTTGTTTGACGTCGGAGGGTTAAATGCCAGCCAGTGTGCATCTTACACTGGACTTGTTACTCTTGTTGGTAGGCAAGTCGCAAACTTATGGTATACAAGTGTTTTTTTTGGTTTATCCGTATCACCTACTTCTGAGATAATAGTGATGGTTTATTACAAGAAGCGAAATTGTTATACAACACAAATCAATGAACATTCGTAGATATCCTGCATATTTATTACCTAGGTAAGGTAGGCCCTATAGCTTATACTTCTGCTTCTTACACACATTTTGTGAACTTTATTAATCTTTCGCACATTGTTTCAACATGTATAGCTATACTTGCATCTACAGCTCTTCTCGGTCTGGTCCTTGAGGGTTTAACCTCAATTATCCAACATCTAGTTTTTTAAATTTATTTTTAACATTAACTCATTTACAATGTGAATTACAACGCCGAATCCTCTTGAAAATAAGACAATCGACGATTATAACATAACTAAAATACAATGGTTTTTTAGTTTATTACAACAGAGGCCTAAATAGGCTAATTATATAAGTTACAACCAAGGAGGATTTATTCCATCCTCCTTGGTTACAAGTTACAACACAACACAACTATAAATTGCCGTGTGAGAATAATACAATAAAGCCTAGTAATGTGCAATATAATTCCTCTGTTAAAATTATGTTGTGGAGCTTCAGTCAAGGTTTCAGTCCTTATGTGAAGGTTAAATGCAAATTAAAAAGAGAACCTAGCGCAGTGATTTTAAAATTATTGTATTTGAAATACTCTCTAGCCAATGCAGAAAAGTAGATTCACCATCACTAGGCCTACTGCCTCTATAATGTTCCATGTGTTCAATGTGCACAGTATTGATTGTTGGACCCTGTCATTCGTAATCATCCTTAACGCCCCCCCCCCCCTGAGTGCCATTAAAAAAATTATACGTTTTCCTACTTGCGGGATAACAAAATAGTTCTTATTTATAGTCTGATTTATTTGATTGTTTATTGTAGTAATGTGGGCCTATGTATTTTGGCAAAACATGACACTCGGGAATGTACACAGGCGTTGTAAATCGTGCGAATGCCTGGTCAACAATCAACACTTGTTGCAAGTACAGAAAATTCGGCCTGTTTTGGGGAATGGTCGTGGGGCTCGAAGCCTCTTCTTTAGTCCCTGGTGCGAAGCACCTATAACTAAAAATCATGTGTGCCAGAGTTGGGCGATGGACAGCGTCCTTGCGCTGCATGGTGATTGGAACCTCTAGGTTTTTACATTGGAAAATAAAATATCTCGAAGCAGTGGTATTTACATCGGAATCTGGTACAGTCCTTATTATTAGTATTATCTTTGACCTGGTCAGTGTTTGGCGACATGTCTAGACGGGATATAGAAGGACGCCGAATCTCAACTATTTCCCTAATTTCTCCCAATGTTCTATCTGGCGCCTAAAAGCGGAGGAAATTCTGTTTTCCGTAATAAAGCTTGAATGTGGGGTTCTCACAATTTGTATACCTTACCTTACGCAACACTATCTTTCCGCTGAAAAAAGACTCCAAAGTCCAAATAGTCGATTTCTTTTGAACCAAAATCAGCTAAAGAAACAATTTAGCTATTGTATTTTCTATCTTGTGCCAGATGCCCATACATGTTCCACATTTTCGGACATCATGGGAAATTTATAAATGCGTGCCCTTGGGCAAATCACCCAGTGATGTCACGTTTATCCCAGATTGTGGGAGGAAACGACGAGTCGTACATTGTATCAAACCCAGCAAACTTTCTAGTTTATTTTATTTTTATGGAACTTGCTCAACTGGTTGCTTTTTACATCGTAAAGTTTTATCGGAAACAGACTGCATGATGGGCAGATTGCTTTCTTCTCATGGTTGTATACTTTCCTCGTTTAGTACGATCCTTCTAGTTCCAGAAGAACCTACTTCCTGTTTAGATTTGTATTTTTAGGATATCCCCGGGGATCCGTTGAGTTATTGGAATTATCACAAAAACATTGGCTAATCAAACTATATTTGGGCAAAAGGTTCGTTGAACGAATTTTTGTCAACTTCTACTAAAGTTTGTCATTGTTGTTATTGGCCACACGACATTTCGTGGAAATCAATTTCGTTTCATAAATTTTGGAAAACATTTACCAAGTCGTATTTCGTAGATAGCAGTTTCATTGATTATGTTATTAAAATGCACGCTGATATAATATTAATATTGATGCGACACAACGAGCTACTAAACTAAGGCCAGGGACGAAGTTGTACTAGTTTTGCTGGACTAGCCCAAGGTATAGGTATGAAAGTTGTTGCTATTTAACTATTGGACCATATGGAAATCTCGAAACCCTACACATTTGTTTCGCATGCTATGTTAGTGGTAAAATAAATATGAAATATTGCCTGCTAAATTGTATAATCTGACATATTGGCATAAGTTAATTAAATAATGTTTTGTACTGAAATTGTTTCTATGAAGCGTCATATTAATTTTACTTTCGATTGTCGTTCCCTTGTTAGCAGTGAGATAGCTTCGATCGATTGTTAACTGTACGGTACTATCCTCGGCTGACCTTATATATCGAACCTTGCATGTTAAAGGAAATTTATCAAGAGTTGTGTAAAATACGGTGGATCGAGTTATAGCTGAAAAGTTGCTCCGAAGCAAGTAAAGCAGATGCGCGCGGTTTCGGTAGGCCAATGAACGATCCGTATTTTAAATCGGGGACCGCTGATTGGCTGCAATCCACCCGCCGGTGACGTCAGCATCTTACTTGCTTTGGTACAACTGTACTTCCGAATTAAGACGTTGCGGTGCTCCATAAGTAGCTAATCTATAACCAACCAAGGTCCGTGAATCTTCTAGTAGAGTCTCGGTGAACCTCCGCTGGTAGATTTAGTGGACCTTGATCTAATCCAACGCTCGAGAGGCTCCGCGATCTGTTCCGCGCCCAAGGGAGGGATTCCCCTCGTGTTTTATAGCCGCCATCTTGTATTCAGACATCGCCCAGTACAGGTGCACCGAAGCACTCTACTGGTCGGGCGGCTTCAAAGTAAGACCGGCGGATCTTTATTGCTGCAGATGTACGAAGCTTATAGCTGCAGAACACTTTGCATAATTACAATACGTTTTGGTAGGAAACATCAACATAGATCATTCAGAGTAAACTATGAAAATATATTGCCAATTTGCACACTCGTGAGAATCCATGTTATTATTTATCGAAGAAGTTTGTTTGGTGAGATTTTAACCGTCAAACATATTTTAATAGGATGCCCACAATACACAGACGAGGAATATTTTTAAACATAAACCTAACTTGAAATCAATTTTTTCCAACTACTCGGCAGTTATCGTCAATGTTTTTAATTATCTGGAATCAATAAAGTTCAACAACATTTCACAAAAATTACCGGTCTCTAAAACTAATCTATTAAAATATAATAGATTAGTTTTAGTGACCGATAATAATTAAATAAGATAAGGAATGTGTTATCAAGAATCGTAGATTATTAAATATTTTATTGTTGATATGTGTATGAATTACCAAACAATACCATTCCATACCAAACTTGTTATTAATTAAAAATATAATCATAGGCTGTGTGTGCAGTCCGCGTTTGGTGGTCCTTCACATTCTCTACCTCTCTAAATCAAAGGCTGTTTTCCTGCTTGCAAGAGTTCATATTTTTAAGATTGTCTATGGATGTGACAGGGATGCGTGCGCTGTCTTTGCTTCCAAGATACTAAAACATGACTTAGAGAGTCTTGTTTTACGGTTACGCCCACAGCCCACGTCTTCTAGAAATAAACGTGAAGTATTGAGCCCCATTTCTTTAACCCTGCCTACCTGGCTGGACAGTGAGTTGACGTTTATAGCTTACCACCGTCATAGCCTATTTCAGGCCCGGGATTTACTCAAGGCGATATCTATGCTAGTGACAGACAGGATGTTACTACATACACGGGTAAAGTACGCGATTTCAAGACATAGTTGTAGATACATGATTTATCCTGTATGTGCCAGAACATTGTACAAGGATAAATGTAAGTTTATATGATGTACTAATAAATGGCCGAATGTGAGACCAAATTTAATGGTTTTCCGTGAGGGAAAGGTCGAAGGGAAGATCAGTGGACGAGGACCTAAAGATGGGAATTTTCATGAATATTTCTTTATTTAAAAAAAAAATTATATACAGTTTAATCTATTTTTTGTTTAGTTGTTGGCTAAGTTTCACTGGAGGTGGACCAAGATTCAAACACTAGATTATAGAAACAAATGTACAACAAACTCGGCGGTGACGGCTTTGTTGTTTTTTCGAATGTGCGGTAAGGATAGCCTACCATTGTTACACATGACTCAATACGCTACTACATAGGAGATCGTCGGGTCGATCCCATGCACCATCAATCCTAAAGGAAGCTGTTCCCAAGGGTTTTGCTATAGGTGAATCCGTGATTTATCCCTTATAACAGTTCTTGGGGCGTTTTGTGCCCAACTGGACATAGTTACAGCCATTTGAATAGATTACAGGTAATGATGTATATACCGGTAACTTACAGCAGGCACCGCATTCACACGAAACAAACAGTCCTCGGGCATCTCCCAGGAAGGTTTTACTCTTTAGTATAAGATTACAGCACTATGTATGACAATGGTATGACTGCGGTAATCTTTCAGTCAGGATTGTCGGTGGAGGGAATCGATCTGTCTACACCGGATACCATAATGAGGATGTCTACAAGACTGGAAAACCTGAACAAGTCAGGGAAAAGTCAGGGATTTTTTTTCTGGATTTTAGGCTACTAGAAATGTAAAAAAAAAGTAATTTCAATAGGCCTACCTTTTTTGTTGCTGAAAATAGAAATTCTCAATGTTTTAAAACAATTAAATTATTTTGCCTTGTCTGGTGTTTAAAATTCCCGCCTATACCCGACAGAGTTTTTTTTTCTGGAAAATCCAAATTTGCAGCCTGGAAAAATATAATTTTCCATCTGGAAAACCTGGAAAAGTCAGGGAATTTTGTAATGGAAAATTTGTAGACACCCTGATAATGTGTGCCTATTTTCGAGTTGCCACAAAGTTTTTCTCTCGGTGACGTAAGGTATGAGACTAGACTACCTAATAAAAGATGACACTTCGCGTTGGTCCGTCAGAGGATCGAGTCTTGTCTTATTTACGAGAGGTCACGCACGGGTGGTGAATGTTTAGGCTTCACGTCCTCTTGCCTGGCAACGAAGTTGGGAGTGACGATGATGTACGGAGAAGAATTAGCGCCACATGTCACGGTTACTCGTCAGGATTCGAACCCGGGACGTAGACGTACACGCGGTGATTCCTGGTTAGACTTCATTGAAATTCACTTCTACGTTCAATCTCGTCATCTATTGTTTGTAATTCCACAATATGCAAATATAAAAAAATATAAAAAATTCTTATTCCCGCGTAGACGATTGTTTAGGGCGGATTGTTTGCTAATAGCGATACTTATATCTAAATATGATAAGCGATCAAAGCATACAATTTTATTGATTTTGTTTACTTCATATTTGGATTTCCAGTTTACAAACTATTTTATTTTTTCCGGTATTTGTAATATTTGCAAAATCCTGTTTATTTGAGTTACGAGTATCATTTTACTCATATTCTAATTTATTAATTTAATTACCTTCTCTGTTATAATTTTATCTTATTTACTTATTTAACGTCTATTCAGTTAAAAAAACTGATTTACAAAGGAGGTAATTATTATACATAGATGCAGACACATCAATGAACTATAGGCCTACCTAGTTAAGTTAATATTTGAAATAGTAACATTACAACAACAATGGACTGCATTAAAACACAACAATTTTGATAACAAATTAAAAGGATATTAAATGCAATTAATTAATTAATCAAATATAAAAAAGGGGTGGAAAAAAAAGAATAAAGAGAAGAAAGGAAAAATGCGGTTCGTCTTCGTGAAACACAAATATTTAGCTCAACCCTAATCTCTAGCCTGCAGAATAATTCCTATAATCTATATAGCGTATGCGACAAGACTGGTGTGCAGGGTATATACTTGACTTCTCCGCGGTCCGCGGACCCCAGGGAAAGTCACTGTGTTTGTCGAACAAGGTGTATTCTGCGCAGCCAACCGCTCTAACGATAATTAAAACACGGCCGGAGTGAAAGTGTGCAGAATAAACTAAGTAGCCGGATAACTGTTCAGGTTGTATCTTATCTGGTTCCCATGTTATATGTTACCCGTGCACTGTCTCGTCGGGTTAATGTGTAGACCTACACGGGCTAATTGTTTAGGTACTAAGTATACGCATTACATTCACTTTCAACGCGTTTCGTGTTGTTTGAAGATGTAACTAACTCATTCAGATGCAATTAAATTAATTTGCTACACAATGTCCTTGTCGGAAGTGTTTGTAGGATATTTTTTAATTTCATGATAGGCCTACAATTAAAATATATATATATAATTGGTTTTGTGTATAGGTGAATTCAAAATTGAATGCGTGGTAGGGTCAACATGCTAATTTTGGTGTTTCGTCGCTTTTGGATTTTGAACCATGGAAATCCATACAGGCATGTCGTGTTTATTATCAAGATTTAGTAATAAAAAATAAAAAATAGTTTCCTAATTTTGAATATTCAAATTTGTACTAAGTATTTCTTGATATTTGTAGCAACCTACAATGTAATGCTGAATATTATAATGTATAGTTCTTGGCTCGCGTAGTGGTTTCGTCGATTAGTTGTTCGGGTTCTGGTAAATCAGGGTTCTACTCGTTCCGGGTTCGAATCCTAGTCTTGACACTTGTAACCTTTTCACACTACTCATCGCTATGGGCACGTATTTAATTTTGTTTATTTTTGTTAATCCTGTATCGATAATAAAAACGCTATTCAAAGTGCGATTGTAATGACAAAAACATGAGGTTACTTAATTTTCAGACGCCATACAGCAGATATTAAAGCGCGTTGTGTATTAAATATTAATTTAAAGTGGTAAATCTTTGATTTGAAACATATAATGGTCCGTACCTCGACTCATCCATCACTCACCGACGTGGAAACATCATCAAGACAAGATCTATCTGTAGGGCGTGGATTCTAGCTTCACACGAAACATCCATCAAGCAGGATCTTTCAATCTTCAGACCCTAAAGGGTTTCCTTTCGTGAGTGGATCTGTAATCACCGACTTTTGTTATTGTACCCAGAATACTAGTATTTCCACCAGGCAAACATTACAGTAGATTGCTCCCTTGGCTGGTGCAAATTGACCTCCTCTACCACACCCCTTGACTTATAAAGGCATAACTTATTAATTTAATTCTTCTTTGAGTAGATCACAATAGATTATATCCACTAGGCTATTACTATTACCTTGTTTTGGTCAGTTGATATTATTATAGGCGTGTGTGTGTGAACTGTGAAGTGGACTGGAACTGTAGTGTGGGTGTAAGTGTGGGTGTAGTGTATGGCGCGACACTGTTGGGCTCATATGGTGCGGAACAATGCTTTATATTGTTGCCATGCTAAATAAAGTTGGACGGACATTATCCCATTCTCAGTATTATTCTCAAATGGATTTCTCTTTATCCAATGCTGATTATTGTCTTGTACAACCTGTTATGGTGAGTTTGAAACCATGTAATGGAACTCAAAACTCAAGTATTTTAATTAGGACTGTTGGGAGCTTGTTGCTGTTGTTAGGTAATTGTGGGGGACAGGCTTCGAGCCCCACAACCAATCTCCTAAACATACAGACATAGATTGTGGATTAATTCCTCCTTCCAATGCAGAAACTCCCAAGATTTAAATCCTGGTCTAGATAGATTCATGTAGCACCTTTGAAATGGGCACCATTTGATCAGTGACTTTGATGGTTGATGGAGGTGACAGCAATGGTTTAATAATGTTCGTTTTTGTCTAATTCTCACAACTTGGCCGGTGTTATATAATTAAGGTTTAGTGGTAAAATGTAGTAGAGTTGAAAAATACAAAAATAAAACACGGGGTATATTCTAGGGTCTAGGCCTGCGAGATGCGCCAAGTGAATCATTTGAGGCGTCGTATTTGTCGTAATAATTGATCTACTCAATTTTAAACAGGGGTGCCAATAACTTAAAAATATTTGCCTGAAAGGCTGCAGTCTAAACTCCTCTATTTCGAGCAGTGATTGAAGTTCTCACTTATCTGCTACACCGAACGTCATTGCTCAGTGCACTTCTAAGTAAACACTCCGAAGTGCTGTAAGTACACGTGTTATTCCGTTGGTATAGGTACTAGAAACTCGTTTCCCGGTAAACTAGAAAACACCTGTTGCAGGTTGCTGCAATCCACCTACATGCAGGTACGAGTGACCTGAGATAGCGAGTGCGCCGTGGATATAGAATATATTTCTAGATTCTGCACGCCATTATAGGAATTACATGTGGTGTTGATATCAGCGAATGTAAGCTTAATCGGCGAAATAATTTTCCTAATCTAGCCCTTGAAACTAGAAAACGAATTACTTTTTTAGAAGTTGGGAAAACGTAAACAGAGTATTATATTTTTCTTTGTTTTTATCATTTTTTTAAACAGGAATATAGGCGCTAAGTAAATAAGGAGAAAACAAATTTACATTGATGTAGACCATTTTGTATATGTTGTTACCTAAAATGCTCCAAAACTGTAATTTGGTAATGTTTGTATTTTTCTGACTGTAACACGTAAGGATAATCTAAAACTTGACAAAAGTTTGTTTTACTACCAGCGAATTTTCGTATCAACGTGCTTACTAGCTGTATGAAATTCTAACAAAAAAGGTACTCTTAGAGAATGTATAGAAAAGAAACGTTGCTGTTTAGAGCGCGTGTAGTTACATCACCTGATGGAACGTCTCTAGCCGCGATTTACTCAATTATATTAATTAAACTTTAAACTAATCCAGGTTTATCTATAAATGTGCCACTTGCAAAGACAATGTCTATTTTGTGTTTGGCGAGTAATGTTGAGAAAGGACATTGAACCCCCTTTTGTCAATCTCTGAGTGGGTTGAAGCGCGCATGCAATGTCTAGACAAAGGGATCAAGAAAGTTCTGCATGCAGTCAAGTGGCGAAATGTATTATATTCTTATTCAAGCTTTGAAGTTTCACCGATCCTTCTTCTCTTTTATACTTTTACTTGTTACTTTGTAAATCGATTGAAATTGTGATAGAATTTTTTCAAAACGTTTTTTGAGTTGCAAGTGGTAAGGCTTTCTACGCGAGGCCACTAAGCAGATCGAAACATCCATATATTATCAGCGTGTTTTTATTTTCTTTATATGAATATGTTGAAGAACGTAATGGAGTAAAGAAATATATTTTAGAACGAGTCGTCAAGATCATGCGGAAATAAATATTGTTGATAATGTCTTTACGAAGCATACAAAGGAGTGGGGGGGGGGGAGGTATCTCTACAATTATAAGCAAATTTTTAATGAACTTGTGTTTCGGAAATTGTTCGCTGAATGGTTTCATTTATTGAACTTGTGTACTAGTAAAACAGTTTCGAATTTGATTGTATTAGATTTAGGGTATGTAGGTACCTAATGAAATCGTTATTATTTTCATTCATTGAATATTTATTACCAACATGAGATTTTGGACAGGGGGCTAAAGCCCTCCTTCCTTTCTGGAATCAGGATATAGCAGGTACAAATAAAAATAAAGACATTATTGGATGGTGGAGGGGCCGGTCCAGAAGTTAAATACTTTCTTGGTGGAGGTGCCGGTCATTATCGGTGGTCATTATTTGACTAGTGATGTAGTTCAAAATCAAAATCAAAATCTTAATCTATATATTTTTGGGTAGTTTTCTTCAATATAGTTTTACTTTCTAGGCTAGGTTCAAGAGGCATTTGTTCTACTCATGGCTGGTGTTAGTGACACCACAATGAACGTTGCAAGTCTTATATATAACGTTAGTGGAAGCCAGCAACCCAAAGGAAGGCGGTTTAGCATCGAAAAGCACTTAAAGTAAAAAAAAGATCACTTTGCTACGATCAATGATGATGGGGGTGGGGGGGGGGGGTTATACTAGTATCTATGGTGATGGTGTCTCCTAGGAGCGGAGTGAACGCCAGACGTCGCGACGCCGCTGTTGTGCTGCCAAGGAGGTGTTGGATTGAGTGCGGTAAACCGGAAGTCTGGAGGTCCATCCGTCTGGCCAAGATAATCTATTGTAAACTTTTTAGTTTATAATCTTCGACTTCCTACCGTTAAAACAATGATGTATTTTCAACCGTTATTTGGCATTACTGATGAATGTTTTAAATAAATAAAAACTCCAAGACGAATATTTAAAATTGGCTGTGTAAAATGAGGGATTTTCGTAAGAAAACAATATATATTTTGTTGTGTTGCATGTGCTCTGAATCGCACAGATTTGCAAAAAAATACGACATTGAAAGAGAATAATTTCAGAGATAACTCCCCCATTTGTCAAAACTTTCGAAAGGCTCGAATCCATTATATTCATCTTCGTACATATCGGCGTACGTCAATGCACTTCAAGAAACCTTGTTACATCTTCTTCGACACGCCGTCTGATTTGTTTATAAAATAGCCCCCCCCCCCCCCAAAAAAAAAGTATTTAATTAAATAAATAATAAACAAAGTAGTTTATGAGGCCAGTAGAAGAATGCTAAGAAAGAAGCATGCATTACATGATTAAAACGGTCTTTTAATGTAGCTCCACAGAATATCATTACAAAATGGACTATAGGCCTACGGTGATATTTTTGAACAAGACCAAATGTTAAAACTCTAGTCAATGCTGCAGTAAGCTCTCTCTCACACATTGTGCGTGAGTGAGCCATGCACTAGCAGTAGCTCGGGAGGAAGTGCGTGTGGGTGTTGGCTATCACTGCCCGGATGTCTGCTGTATGTACTGGGTACACACTTGTCTCTGCACACCCGTGCGTAGTTACCAGCACCGCGTGTTGAATGACAAATTATTTAGGTGTATTTTAATTTTTAACACCTTTTCTACCGGCTGTTCTATCACTCACTATATCATTTAATATTTCTTCGTTGCTTGTAAGAAAATTCTTCAATAATATCCTTCTGCATCCACAGTTGCAGAAAACGATAAGCCTAGCGGTGTATCATATTCAAAATCATATTCAAAGATTGTTCAAAGTTGTATCTATAACAACTCCATATTGAATCGAGAAGTCCGGGTTTCGAACGAAATGTACACATTATAGTAAGCAAAAATCGTCAAAAATGTAGCCTTCGTCCGCGTGTGACAAATGTATATAGCTTACAAGAGTGGACAGTAGTAAATCAACGATGCTTTTGTGCAATTATCCAATTACCTTGTTATTTTTTGGTCGGGTAACAAGATGTGCCCAATGGAGTTACAGATAAGTTCCTCCATATCCTTGATATGTTATGTTGCCGTTGTCCTTGGGAGTTGGGAGGCGTTTACTACTTGTGATCTGCAATGTAGATAATAATATATTTGCAAAAAGTAGGTTTTAAAGTTTTGGTTTGGTTGAGTTCTGAAATAGGTACCATAATAATTACGACTCTGTTCCCTCTACGCGTACGACTGATCAGTGATTAAATGTGATGACATTTGCATTTGCAGCTACCGTCTGATAAGCAATACGCATGTTTTATTCATAAGCAATTAAAATCCACATCGATAATTTCACCGTGTTGTGAGTAGTAATTGCAATATCGTTTTTGTCCCCGGGTATTGCTTAATATGCATGACTAATTGGAAAACACAACACTTGCGCCACTTGGCAGCAGCTGAACTGACGGATCATTGAATGTGACATGGCATATCTAGTCAGACCCCCACACTCGAACCGGCACACGATTTACATATTCATATACACGATAAAAACAATTACTTTTCCCGTTGAAGTGCCTGTCATAAGGGCACAAGTCATGCGGTTAACCCGATGTGACCCCCCTATAAAAAATAAAATAAAAATGTGGTGACTGCGAATCGACGACCCAGCGATCGAATGAATATCAGTTGTTTGCGTCCTATTGTGTAAAACTATGTAGTTTTTGATTATCTCCAAGCACATTGTAATATTAATTTTATTAGATTTAGGTATATCACACGCATCTCTGAGTTAAAGGCCAATTCAATCTACCAATGAAGATTGAATAATAATAAATAAATAGTTATGTGAGCAGTACCTTCAAGGCGACTGCGACCGGGGACCAGACGGTGCGACCAGCGGCGAGACTGCGACCATTGAATGCAGTCTGCTCTCTGGTCCTAGGGGATTAGGTTGTGTGATTTGGGTATTTAGGAACAACGTCGAAGTTCACGCCAAATCTTCAATTGATTCATCGATTTCGATGATGGTCCACACAAAAATTGCATGGTACTCAATCACAAAATTTAAGATATGTACTGTTCGTTTATGTTTACTTTAACACTAAACGAACATTTTCAAGCTAAAACTTTTAAAACATCCAATAATATGTTACGTGACCATGCAGTGCAGCTATAGCATAGTTTCCAACCAGCCGCTTTCTCAGGACAATTATATGGAAATTCTTCAATCCTGTTACCCAGCTTATGGAAACCTAGTTGTGTGTAAGCAAAGCGCGTTAGTGCGATGCTAACCACTTAGTACAGTTACACCCCCTGGAAGTGTATGTTGGCTGACGAGCATTGTAATCACCCCATCAGGCCGTGCTCAGCCGCAGACTCGCGCGCACTTAGCGGTCTTCCGTCCGTCCGTCATTGCCAGGCTCGATGTAGCGAATCGATTACCGCCCTTTCATCGACTCAACTCGAGCCACGAAGCCCTAAATGTATTTCCGTTCAGTGTTTTGCCTGTTTTTTGTTTGTATGCACGGTAATGTGTGTGTGGCTCTTCGTCCACGCCCTCGCCGAAGTGACGTACAAGCTGGCATACATACAGATAGAGAAGACCCCCCCCCCCCTCCTTCTCCCCTTTCCCGTGTCTGCACACATTTACTCGAGTTTTACACCTTCTGCAGCGAAGATCCGATAGCTACATATTCATTTTCTTGATTTTGATGAAAAATTATTTTAAAATAGTAGGACTCTACGTTGGACGTTGCGCTTATAAACTTTCCAAAACGCCCCTATTCGTTGTCCCTTTCAAATCAACGCCTCAAATGGCATTTGACAAGCGATTTTTTACTTTGATGTTTTACAAATTCAGTTACCTAGTAGTGTACGGTTGTGCGAACCTAGATTTTTAATTTCGAACCGAACTCGAACTTTTAGAATTGGTTGTCCGAACTTCTATAACATTTCAAAATAGTGATAAGTCTGGACCGGCACCTCCACCAAGAAAGTGTTTCGCTCCTGGACCGGCCCTCCAGCAAGAAAGTATTTCGCTCACCGGCCCCTCCACCAAGAAAGTATTTAGCTTCTGGATCGGCACCTCCACCAAGAAAGTATGTAGCTTCTGGACCGGCACCTCCACCAAGAAAGTATTTAGCTTCTGGACCGGCCCCTCCACCATACAAAATGTGTATTTTTATTTGTACCTGGAAAACGAGAACCTTTTTTATTATTTTAAATTATGGGAACCCGCACTCCACTATAAATTAGTAAAAAAAAACTTTTTTTCGTACTCAGAACTATTTTTCGCCGTTCGAACATTCCTATATAAAATAGTTAACAGTTAATTGCTGAAATGTATTCCGATATGTATTGCAAAAAAAAATAGTAATATGTTATTTATGTAGGCCTAAATATAAATGTAATATATTCTATGTGTCAAGGTAGTCCCCATTATAAAGGCAGAACTTTGTTTAAAACAAAAATAATAACTATACTGTGTTTAAATCAACGTTTTCAGTTTCCATTTCGGTCAGGTTTTTACTGATGGATTATTATTTAAATATATTTGATAATCACTTCCTAGTCTGATTATCATCGCGTGTGTGTCATGTCATGTGTCCACTCCATACACTCAACAACACGTATACACGGTAATAACCTGCATGCAGTACATACATACGTGCCTGGGGTTTACAGTTATCACGGGGATAACGATAATAAATCATCAGATTAGTGTATGTGCACGCAACAGGGAGCGAATAACCCTTGTAAAACTTTCAACACATTAACTGCGACAATGTTGGAATTTGTTAGTAAGGAATTTACAGCTTGGAACAATTCGCGAATCAAATAGCTAAATAAACACCACAATTACCGGTATGTCTGGGCTAGTTGTAGACATTCTGAGGTCGGCTACCCTACGCAACTTTGTGCCAACACTAAACAAAACAACGCGTCTTTGTATGCCACTAAAAAGTAAAAACAACAGCAGAAAGTACAATCTTTTTGTGACTTGGACGAAGGTTAAAGACTTGTGGGTGGCGTGCACAAGAGAACGACACTACATATGTATATGTTATGTCTTCTTTTGTCTTATTGGATGAGCGTAGCGAGCGAAGCGAGCGAAGCGAAGATTCCATTTCACTACACTGGAGAAAAAAATCCGGAATGTGTTTTTTTTTTTTTTTTTAAATTTTGTGTGTTTGTCCGCACGATTCCGGCTAAACCGATACTCCAATTGCGATGAAATTTTATGGAGACCTTCAAAATCTTTAAACTTAGAACTGCCACGTTTTTGAGCGCAATCGAAAAAAATTTCTCATAAAAATCGCAATTTTACGATTTTTTTGGATTTTGAAAAAATTTCTTCGATTTATAATACCTACACGCTTTGTCCGATTGTAATGATTTTTTTCACAGGACCTTTATTTTATGAATTTATATATTCGTGGAAAATTTAAGCGCAATCGAAAAATTATTTCTCATGAAAATCGCAATTTTACGTGGTTTTTCTTTTTAAAACAATTCTTTGACTTATAACACCTACATGC
Source organism: Sweltsa coloradensis (assembly GCA_024449915.1). NCBI lineage: Eukaryota > Metazoa > Arthropoda > Insecta > Plecoptera > Chloroperlidae > Sweltsa > Sweltsa coloradensis. Next base: position 11,083 of record JAMZAV010001969.1, on the reverse strand, counting down.
TTTATCCGATTGTAATGATTTTTTAACAGAACCTTAATTTATGAATCGATATATTCGTGTGAAATTTGAGCACAATCAAATAATTATTTCTTATGAAAATCGAAATTTTACGATTTTTTTCTTTTTTTAAATTACGATTAATTAAAAAGATGTAAAATTAAAGTTGTATTTTTTATTTATTTTTAAATAATTAAAAAAAATCTTCAACTTAGTAATGATTTTTTCACAGAACAGAAAATCCGCATAACGCATGGCAGCTCAATGCACCAATTACGCTCATCCAACAACGCGGCGGACTTAAGCGTTTTCCTAGTTTTATATACACGATAGGGTAATAATGTTAGGTATATTGCTAATTAGGTATAGAACTTTGATATAATAATAATTAATAAACATGAATTATGAATTTACCTCTTCAAAAAATGTATGCAATAAACTTGCACACGAAGTTTCGATGGTGGCACTGATAACATCACCTTTGTTTTTCATAATGTTGTAAAAATTGAATTGTTTCGTTATTCTTTGTCCAGTATTTTTACAACAGAGGTTCGTTTTGTTTTATAACAATAAAAGTTTTCTCTTACATCACTTTTATTTCTGTACATCCGTCTGTGCGCGTGACAAATCTCACGATAAAAACCAAACACGATCTCCAATTTACATTTCTGGTATCGAATCCGCGACCCCTAGTATCCAGGTCCTGAGAGTCGTTGTCACTGGGCGGCGTCATTGATACCACCTCTCAAGAAGTTAATTAATTAATGACCTCCTGTCTTTGGCAATGCCAACTGTTCTCAAGCTATGGACACGCCAACTCTAGTAATTATAACCATTTGACGTGGTACGAATAGAACAGTATCGTTGTTAATTATTAAACCTAATTAACTGAGCCCCAATAATTAGCGTATAGGTATCTCTGACAAGTGTCTTGTACAGGCTTGTAACAAGGGGCGTGTTTCACATGTGAGCTACAATGGTTGTCGACTTCTTTTTGATATAATTGCTACGTTTCAATGGATGGAGGTCAAGTTCCGAATCTCCGCCCCCCTTTGCATGTCTTTGTCAGAAACACACCACCCCACAGCTATTGTATTCGGTAGTCTCTGGTTCGATTCCTGCCTCAGGCAGTTCTGACTGAAGGTTGTTTCCAAGGTGTATCAGTTTACAGCACAGATAATATATTACACCTGCAGCAACTCTAACCCTCCAGTCTGTTACATTTATGTGGCTACAGTCCTTCCAATGCTCTATACATATGAATGCAAGTGGGTATACGACTTAGAAGAAAGTTAGCAAAGCTCGAGCAGCGTCTTCCTTGAATGCATTCAGAGATCCGTAAATCAATCAGTCTGTAAAAGTATATTTCAGAACTCTTAACTTCAGCTGTAACCAGAGTATGCTTTGTGATCCTCCGCCCTGGAAGAAGGAAGTTGAGGAGTACAGTGTCGTTGCTTGCGTCAATGCTTCGTCATACCATGGAGCTGGATGGGGAGGTCTAGCTCAAATGGAACAGCACGTCCACGATCGTGTACTTCCGGTTTGTGCCTGTTCGGCCATTTAGGTTACCCTGGTTACCATGCGTCAGTTGAAAGTAGACAGTCAAAATATCTACCGATCTGAAGTGCTAACTTGTACACCGCCGACCACAGAGCTGCTCCTCCAGTACCAACGGTACTATTTTATAACTCCATGGTCATACAAGCACTCAGTTGCATGTGTTGCATTTATACTCGTTCTATGCTTATACATGCAAGTATTATTGTGTAAGCGTACAGGTTTTGCAGCGATAATGTATACTGACACTCTGCCAAGTACCAAGCCATGATACTGAGCGGCTGCATGATTGTGCTGATGAGAATGGGTGGCACTGACAGTGCACGGTCACTTCTCTAGAAACTTTCAACAACACATAAAACAACACACAACAATACACAACAACACACTAAAGTGACACAACACGAAACACAACAAACAGCACAGGACAGGATCAATTAATGATGTCCTCAATCGTGACGAAGGAACGCACACTACAAATCTCGCCGGCCTGTCATTACCTGTATAATTGAGTGGGTATACGCGATAAGTGCACATTATCACTTGCGTTACTCTCCACTCTGCTTTTTGTTACTGGCTAACGGTTTTACGATATAATTACACTAAAGACGGTGGAAGTATCCAATTATAATGGAAATGGGTCGATAAAATGAGGTGTGACCCTTGGCCCATCAGACGCCGGTGACGGACACGTGCCATTAGCTTGCCAATATCTTCTTTAATCTTGCTTCAGTCAGGCACCGCGGTGTTATTTTGCTTTACTGCACTGTTTACTTGAGCCAACTTGTAGGCAAGTGCATTCACACCGGGTGAAAAACAAAACAATTGTGTTTCTGAAACTTGTTTGCTTTCAACAACTCTTTAAGAGAGTGTATGACATGCGTTTTAGGCAAATTGCTGTTCACTCGGCCGCCATGACATTACAGGTGTTTGAAAATTTGGACTTATGTCAAGAATGTGGAAAATATAGGGCTCTTCTGAAACACATTTCCAAATATTGATTTAAAATAATTTATAAAAAATTAATTAGTTTTCACGAATTTTTATTTGGTTAAAAACTCCAAAATTGACTTTATTCGCGATTTTTTTCTGGATGATTAAGACACAATTTTGAAAATATGTTACCGCAGGGCTGATGTTTGCTTTATTGCCAACTTAGCAAAGTTTCATATACGTCGGATGCATCTTGGCCGAGCGAATAGCTATTTGCTTAGCTGTGAGCTGTGACTCCCCATCTCCGTGTGTCATTAGCCTGTTGATTGATTCATAGATTGAAGCAAAACTAGAAAATAACCAGGTATACACGTGCACGTTCACGAGTTGCCATAGTAAACATGTGTTATGCCCTACTCTTGATTTACTTCTGTCCGTAGGTGTACAATCACTAGAAAGAGGAAAAGAATTCGATCGTAAATCATTTCTTGGAGGTCGGATTTATTATACACCACAGGCTGTGTTATGAGTTCAATCATTCAATAAGAAACTTATTTGCATACCAAACAAGCATAAAAGCTATTTGTAGGATTTCAAGGGGTTTGTTTGGTGTTTGATTGGTGATTGACTGGAGTTACGTGATGAATAAATAAAATGGTTACATTTCTGTTTTATTGCTACAGTTGAAGTTTCGCGTTGATTGATGTAACCCATCACTGGTTTTGTCTGGGCGCCCCCCCCCCCCCTCTCAATACTAGGGCTGGGCTATGGCGTATATAATAAATTATCGATATTTCACGAAAATGTCGATATCGATAGATCAAAATTTTAATATTTGTGCAAGAAAAGTATAAATTTTACAAAAAATTACAAAATTTCATCAAAATCGCGTTGACCCGGCACCTCCACCATGTGTAAAAGTCGGGTAGAGTTTACTATGGAGAGTCCTAATATTGATATCGAAAACATCCCCACTTATCGATATCGTATCGAATTATCGTTATCCTTGCCGACACTTACAAGTTACGATATTGCGTAAGTTGTTCCTTGACTTCAAGGGGTTTACTCTCCGCAAGTGTGAATCATAGATTTATAATAAACTCCGAGTCGAGTGTTTGAATTAGACCAGTTTGTTTACATTCCCCGCGCGGTCAACTCGTGCGCAAGTGTTTTATCCGTCATAACAAGTAACAACCATGACCTATAATCAAGTAAAAACAAAGTGGCCTCTATTGGTACTGACGATCGATTCTTGAAACAACGAGCAAAACAAGCAAGAGTGCAATTGATTTGCACTGAGAGTTGCGATTGTGTGCGCACGAATCACTTCTCTATTGATTTAATAGTTAGATCTGTGAGTTAGATTCAGTTAGTGACTCGGGAAATTTATAATGAAATGAAAATCGTAGTACCCACTCAGTCTCACAAGTCACTACTGGTTTTCAGTGGGTGACATTAAATTTAATAGCACACCAAGCCAACACTTGTTGGCGTCGATACCATCGATGAGCGTGACATGGGACTCAAAAAGCCCCTATCTATATTATATTTTGATAATTCCACTCTAAAGCGTGTTTACTATTTTTTTTAAATCAAATGGTTAACTTTTATTAGATTTTGATGTGTATGCACTAATTTGCAGCAAAACGAGTAAATAATAGATGTATATGCCTAATTGTCTTATGTTTCAAAGGCCGGGACTCAGAAATTCGTTATAATTCAATTCATCACAACGATATATGACCAAGGGACATTTGTATTTTAAAAGTTTGTATTTCGGGGGAAAAGTATAATGCGAACAGGATTTTCTTGTAATTTGGGCACATTCAAAAAGGCACTCAACTTATGTTTACCTTTTACAATTTTTCTTTTAAACTGTCTGGGATCCGGATATAAAATTATTATTATCAAATTTTTAAAATTTCACATTCTTCAAATTTTCAAATTTTTCAAATTTAATTTGAAGTGCAAGCTGAACCACCCGGCAGTAATCTGACCGAAGTGCACTGATGCAAAGATCGCGTGGAGGAGTGGTGATGTATTCAATGCTAACTATAAACAATCCCATCTGTGTACAGAAAGGACGGCATATTTGTCATCACCTAGTTTTAGAGCCTGACGCAATGGCTGCCATATTGTTCGTGTTTTCTGACGGCTCACATTTGGCAACGTACTTAGACAATTGTGCGTCACTGCATCAACAAGGCCATGGTCACTGTCATTCATTGTGGGTTTCCAGGCATGTGAATTTATATCATCACATATTATCCCCTTCAGACCCTTGCTACACAAACGTGTAGGTAGGGTTTTTGAATTTTTATTGCTCTAAATAATAGGGTTTTTCAATTTGACCCATTTTTTGTGGAATTTAAAAATACAACATTTTTTCCCCACGCCAAGAGGACAAAAAGTGAATGTTTTGGAGAAAATTGAAAATACAAATGTGTAAAAAAAAGGCTAAAAATAGGAAAAATTTGGGTTTTCCCGGAAATTTTGAAATTCTATAGGCCTAGTGTTGCTATTATTTGAGACACAAAAATGCGAAAAATTCAGAAAAAAATCTAGTTTTAGGAATGTATTTCAAATTTGAATTATTACTTAAAATGAAGGTTTTATTCAAAAGACAAAATTTCTAAAAAAGAATCGCAATGAAAAAAATTTGAAAACAATAACTATCTTAGATTTTTAGAAATTTGATTTTTGCTTAAAGTTACTTCATTTTAGAATACCTTGGGTCTGACAGATGATGATATGATATATATATATATATATATAAGCTAAGGTAAGCTAAGGTCCGGGTTCAAACCCCGGTGTAGTCACTTTTTTAATTTCTATCTAAAGTACTAACATATCAGCGTCATAGTCGCCTACTATAAAGCCAAGGTAAAACATATATATATATATAATATATAATTGGATGAGCGAAGCGAAGACTTCAATTTCACCGACCCCCCAAAAATTTAGCTCGGGTTTTTTTTTTTTTTTTTTTTCGTTTTTCCGTCTGTTGTTCGCTCTCTACCGGGCAAACGGTATATGCGATCTTGATGAAAATTTGACACGACCTTCGTTTTCTCTGAACTTAGACTTGCTACATTTTTGGGTACAATCGAAGAAATATTTCTCATGAATATCGTACTTTACGATTTTTTTCGATTTTTAGTGCGATATTTTCGTGCCATTTGGGCCAATTCTGACCAACGGGTGGGCTTCAACGTTCATATTTCACATGACATTAAGGTAATGGTGATGTATTGCTTTCTGAAAGAAAAGTTGAAAAGTTAGCCAGAATCGAGAGAAATAAAGCTTTTAATATACGTTTTTTGACTTTTTGTGCGATATTTTCGTGCCATTTGGGCCAATTCTGACCAACGGGTGGGGCTACAACGTTTCATATTATACATGGACATTAAGGTTATGGTTTATGTAGTACCTTTTGAAAGAAAAAGTGGAAAAATTTAGCCAGAATCCATAGAAATAAAGCTTTTAATACAAGTTTTTTACGGTAAATTAAAACCAATTGACAAGAAACAAAAGAAACTTGACAACATTCACCTACAATGCGTAGGCAGCAAAACAAGGCACTTGCAAAAGTAAAGATATCCCACGCAAACTAAAACCTTTAAAAAGCTCATCCATCAACGCGGCGAGACTTTAGCGTTTTCCTAGTGTATATTATATTGTATACATACATTGTATATTGTATGCATATATTATATTAAATATTCATATATCATATCATTTCATTTCATCTTTCACATCATTCATTTTTTTAAATGTAAAAACACCTTTGGGATTTGTGAGGTGGGTCTTCATTGGTGCCTTATGGTGTTTGATTTTATGTGACTCTCTCTAGGACCACGCAGAGTATTTGGATATAGTGGGGAAAAGAATCTCCATTCGAATTTTGACTAACTCTCCCCTAGGAATACCTTGAAAACTTCAGTCAGGGATGCCGGTGTATATGTTCGATCCGATGACCACCCGAATTTGAATCTGAATGCAATGCGACAAATATCAATGTGCTATTATATCTATATATCACAATATGCGTGGTTGTAGTAATGTAGGTAAAGTTTTTACGTTAATATGATTTAAGGGCGCGTCAACCGTTAGGTCATTATGCACCACTCTAACCTATATGATGATGTGGGAGTGTGGGGGGGGGGGGGGTGTCCGTGCTTGGCAGAATAAATTCGGGGGGAGTGAGGATTGTCTATTTTCTTGCCTTTTACGATTTGCAGAAGTATGTTCGGGCCAAATTCCTCCCCGTGCCCCCATACACTGGATCTGTCCTGCACCCCTGTCAGCACCCACGTCTCTCTACACCTGTCCCGAGTTGTATAACCTCGTGTTTTATGCCTCCCCCCACCTCGCGCCCGACACTCGCGCCGTCTCGCGTTATCGCACTCATTAACTCGTATTTACGAGTGTGTTAGTGTTCCGAGTTACATTTACTAACGCTTTGTTCTCCGGCGCGAGTTTGTTCATTTGTCACGTCTCGCAAAACAATGAGAGTAGGTACTCGACAATCGAAGTGAAGTAGGCCTACTCGAGTTACATCGAGCTCGAGTCCATGCATGGCCTGTGTCGAGTCACAGTTGGGCCTGGCTTATTTTCTAACGGTTGGTTTCTACACTATGTATTTTAGTCGATTCTATCCACAAAACTGATTTAGAAAGGAAGAATAAATATTCAACACCAAGCAAGAAATTTTCAAACTTGGAAAAATATTTGAATTTGTTATTCATAGCAAATGGGAAAAGACCATCTCACAAACATCAGGAGAGTACTTTACTCCCCGAAACTAGAGACGAGCTCTGGTATTCCTCATCGTCGGGGACCGCCGCCCCTAACCCCCCACGACGACAACGATGACACGAGCGATGACAAAGACGACGACATGAGAATCCTCCTTCCCTCTGCCTATGGCTGGATCAGTCCAGGACGAATCTGTCCTCTCCTCTCCTCCCCAAACCTGTAATTTTACGGTATTGTTTCATTGATCATTAATAACAATTGAAAACCAAGCATGTTTGCAAAAAAGTTCGTGTCCCTAAAACAGCTCACGGGATCTACTCTATCTTCGGCCATCGTCCTGCGGTTGCCACTGTGTCCCAGACCCTCATGTTGTTACGCTACATGTAAGAGAAGCCATGCATCACTTGTCTTCAGTATGGCACTCTGCAGATGGGGGCTTCACCTGCCCTGCATGCACCTTGAGTGACACCAGCTTACTGGTTGGTACATTGCAATTAGTTAGCTGTAATGGTATTGCACTAGTGCAAGCTGGAAACGTGATTGTATACATACATTGGGGAATAATTGGGATATGCTGATTAATTTGGGATCTAATGACTATCTAGTATTTTTATTTTGTACATGTGACATAATACATAATAATATTAACATAATACATGGCAGTTATGTATTGTTTTACATATTGGCGTTTAGTACTTGAAAGGATCTGAAATTATTGATACTTAGACTTAGTGTCGCAACCAAAAACGGTTGTCAAGTTCAGAAATGTTAGAAACAGCTCCCAGACGAACCGATTTTAATGACTAAATTAATTCGAGAATTTAACAACAATCGACAACCCCCGCCCCTCTCCTGCCCCGTTTAGCTAAAATACAGAGTTTACTCAAAAGGTAGCCCCCCCCCCCCCCATTTCATAACGTTCCTATACGCACCTCTACACTTAGAACATCATGCAAAAAAGAAAGTAACTTGAAATGCCTTAAAATCATTTTTTCGATAAAAACTTTGTTATCAATTTGAAATCTGAAATCAGTGATTTTTTTAAATTTCGAATTACATTCTAAACTAGGAAAACGCTCAGTTGACGCGTTGTGAGCGAGCACCGGTATGTACAACACGACCCGAGTACGCATGCCCATAATGTTACATACCATAAGTCTTTAAGGTCTTGACCAATTTAGCTGAAAATTTGTAAAATAGGAGAGAATGGATAAATCCACCGCCATCTAGAGGACCTTGACATCATTTCTTTGGGAAAACTATTTTACTCTTGATTTCTTCTAGGTGGCAGTACATAGTGACCAGAATTCTTGTGCGACTTTCGTTGCCATGGTAACGTTACTTTTGTTAAAATGTAATTTCTATCTACACTACTTATCGGATCCAAATAAAATTAACATATTCGTGACGCGACGGACATTCTAAATGATTTGGCTACCTCAGATTTTGTCGCCGTTTAGTTTTAAAAAAAAACTTTAGATTAACTTTAATGTAACTTTATAACTTTTTAAAACGATTTTGCCACAAAACTAATGGCATTCAATCGGGAACGAAACTTGCGGATGGTCAAAATTTCAACTCGATCCGAGCCTCCGTTTGACCGCTATCATGACCAAAAAAGCTGTGCGACTTTCCGTTGCCATGGTAACGGGGACTTTTTATAATGTAATTTCCATCTACACTACTTATCGGATCAAAAAAAAAATAACATATTCGTGATCGACGGACATTCTAAATGATTTGGCCACCTCAGATTTTGTCGCCGTTTAGTTTGAAAAAAAACTTTCGATTAACTTTAATGTAACTTTTTAACTTTTTGAACGATTTTTGCCACAAAACTATACAGCAACCCGCCTAGGTGGTATGTACATGTGTGCAAAATTTCAGGTCGATCAGAGAAACGGTGCGACCTGTATTGAAGCAGTAACAGAAAGAAAAAAAAAGACATTCGAGCCATAAGAGTCAAGTGGAACCTCGCTTCGCTCGCTCCTCCCAAAAGAAAATAATGTTTTTCTTCTTTTAGAAACATCAAAGACGTAGCGGTCGACTATTTGTTTATTTGCTCTTCGTTACACTTCCCTGAGTAAACACCTCTTAATTGATGTCTTATCATGCCGATGATGTAACAATAGCACTGCGTAGCAATAAGAACTAATCAGATAAGAGTTGATAACAGGGATGGTGCAAATAAAGTGACGCATGGCATGGTTCGTTATCGCTGTGTCAAGATTGCGAATCTGAAAAACATCTTTTTATTGTTTGAAAGTAAACTGTGTTTGTATGCAGTACGAGTGAGTGCTTCTCAAGCAAACTGTTGGGGGGTTCGATACCAGCCTGTGAGGGTAATGGATCCGGGGGGTAGGGGTGACGAAAATTTTTAATAGACGGGTCTGAAATTTATTAGAGCAGTTGAAACAATCTCCAGTCTATTCTGCCCTGCCCTCACAAATCGCAGGGAGGTATCGCAAACTTTCCTTTTATTCACAATGATAGAGTCGTATTCAGTTGTCAAGATTTTTGGGTTTGGGTCAACAATATGTGATTTTTTTTCTTTGTAGCAGCAATTTTTATGGTTTATTTGGATTAAGGACGTGTCAATCGTTAGGTCATAATGCACCACTCTAGCCTACGGGATATGGGGAGGATGATGGGCCCATGCTGGTCAGAAACAGCCACGGGAAAGGGGAGGAAGGGGGGTTCTCACGTCGCGATCGTCAACGTCTTTGTCGTCGTTCGTTGTGTCATTGTCATCGTCGTCGGGGAGGTCGTCAAGGGAATGGGGAGGGGAGGTGTCCCCGACGACGATTGCCAGAGCTCGCCTCAATAAAAATAAATAAATTTAAAGGTATCATACCTTATCAGTTATCAGTTATACGAACTTATTTTCCGCGGGTGACTATATATATTTCACCATCATGCATGTTTTCTTTTCTCATTGCACCGTGTAAAAATAGTTTTGTTCAAATGCGAATTTCTTCCTATCAAAATATATTTTCCTGTTATGTTTCTCGATTACTAATGACTAATGAGTAATACACTGCAATTATGTGATCCTAGAAGATGAGATGCGATACATGTAGTTCATCACTCCATTAGGTCTAATTAATTAGTATATGGAAATCAACCGCTCCGGTAGCCTAGGGTTCAATACCCGGTTGAGATGGATTTTGTAATTTCTGGATTGGTTTCCATAAAAACATATTTTATAGTTGACGCCATTCCTTCTCCCTGCGCCCCAACCACATATACGAACTCTTTCATCCCCGGAGCTGTGACCTATATAGAGAGAAAGGTGGTTCTATTTCCAATGCGGTCACGCAAGGGTAGGGCAGGATGGATGGATGACCTTTGTGGAGACATTTCCTGTGACTTGTGGGGAGTCTTCTCCGCGTCTTGTTATTGATTCCCTCGCGTGCTCGACGGCGGTGTCGCGGATGGTACTAGAGCAACGTCCACTACCTCGATGGGGTCGAGCACGGGGGCCGTTGATTGGATGTGGTTAGGGGTGATGCCGGGGAATTGGAAGAATTGTGATACTGAACGAATTTAGTGGGTTTCTCCACAAATTACTTTGTTGGAATGAAGTTGGAGAAGATAAACTGCATTTTTTTTTTCAAAAGTCGACTATATGCGAAGACACAACACACAAATAGCACAATATGCGAATTCACTCGCGGAAAACAAATGGAAAGCTGGCGTCAAAAATAAAAATTTACTCGTTTGTGGTGAAACGCGCGAAATTTTAAATTTTGAACGAAAGTTTAATTTACACCATTCTTCATTCTTGGTCTATGTATGTGTTTGGTTGGGCCTCTCTTAAATAAAATTTGAAAAAAAA
>JAMZAV010001968.1:0-100216 GCA_024449915.1 Sweltsa coloradensis | reverse complement strand
CCAACTACATATCGGTGTTAAAAAAAGATGGTAAATGTTACAATTAAATTCTAAAAAATAAGGGAAAAAAATAAACTTGAGTTTGTATGGTTATTTTAAAAATGTACCTTAGCAATGGCTAATTTAACATACGTAAGATACAAACTGCCGGCCCCTTAAATAAACTGGGAAAACGCAAAAAGTCCCGCCGCGTTGATGGATGAGCGTTTTTGTAAGTTTATTAGTTTGCGTGGGACCAATTTTCCTTTGTAAGTGTTTTGTGAATGCATTGTAGGTGATTTTTTGTCGAGTTTCAAATGTTACTTTAATGGTATTATAAACCTAAAAAAAAACTCATACCAAAACCTTTATTCTATGAATTCTGGCTCAATTTTCAACTTTTTCTTTCAAAAGGTACTACATCACCAAACCCTTAATGTTCGTGTGAAATATGAATGTTGTACCCCCACCCGTTGGTCAGAATCGGCCCAAATGTCACGAAATATCGCACTAAAAATCAAAAAAAAAAAATCGTAAAAGTACGTTTATTTTATGGGTTTTGGTTCCTTTTTCAACTTTTTTTTTCACAAGGTACTACATCATCATAACCTTAATGTCCATGTAAAAAAATGAACTTTGTAGCCCCACCCGTTTGGTCAGAATCGGCCCAAATGTCACGAAAATATCGCACTAAAAATCGAAAAAAATCGTAAAAGGCGCTATTCATGAGAAAGATTTCTCCGATTGAACCCAAAAACGTGGCACGTCTAAGTTCAGAGATTTCGAAGGTCCTGTCAAATTTTCATCAAGATAACTTATGCCGTTTGCCCGGAATCGTGCGAACAAACAGACAAAAAACAAAAAAAAAAAAAAAAAACAACACACAAAAAAACATTGGAGCTAAATTTTTTGAGGGGTCAGTGAAATTGAAGTTTTCGCTTCGCTCGCTTCGCTCGCTACGCTCATCCAACTATAACTACTGAATTTTAATTTGATTTTTAATTGAATACATTCTTCCAGATAACTACCCATGAAAAAAAACGAATCATTGAACACTCTTTCCAATTTTAAGGGATGTACTTGGGGTGAAATATCGTTTGCCTCTCATCCAACGGAAAAGTAATTCCTATATTTTTATCTACCACCATGCCAAATTTCATGCTGGTAAGTGTTGATCAAAAAAATCACTATTAGGGGTGGGGGTAGAAAAAATAAATCAGTTTTTTTCTTTTCGTTTTTTTTTAATGTTTTATTTAGCCGCGGTCGTTTAAACCAGTTCCCACTCGAACACTGAAGTTAAGCAACATCGGGCGTGGTCAGGGGTTGAGTGGGTCGCCGCTCTGCCCTGAAACACACGTATTAGGCTATCAGATACGCACTTTTGTGGGCTCAATTGTCCGAACAAGCCGAGAGTGGGCTCAAAAAAATCGTAATTTTTCCCTGATTTCATCAAGGCCAACCCGGAAAGCGAAATCGGTAGCTTTTTAGATTTTACAGCCAAAAAACGGCAAAAAAAGGATAATATTTCTTAAATGGATTACGAATTGGCCTATAACGTTGGGTAAGGTGGAAACAAATGTGATATTTTAAGCTCAAACAGAAAACAATATCTGAAATTGAAAATAGTACTTTTACCTTTTAGAGTGAAAAAGGGTAAAAGGTATATAAATATGAAAATGAATACCATTGTCCAATAACGCTGGGTAGAGTTGTAATTACTTCAATATTTAAAGACAATACAGAACATGTAATGAGTAAATTAAAATATGTCGATCTTTGCTTGGGAACCAAAAACGGCAAAAAGGCACTATATCAAAAATAATACTAATTGCCCGAAAACGCTGCAATAGGTTTGCATAAATTTGTTAAATCAATAAAATTTAATTAAATGTGGAAATCGATTTCAGTATACCCTTTAACTTTAGGGGGCCGTCAAAGGCAAAAAGGCATTTCGTCACACAGGACCAGTTAAGAAAAAAATGCAGTTTTAATGGGTTATGTAGGCCTATGTACGGTTATTAAAAGTCGGAACGCTTTCTTATTTAATTTTCATTAAACGAAGCGGTTATTTGAGAAACCGAATAAGCCATTTTCTCCAGAATTTCAAGACCTATCGATTAGTAGAGAAACGAAATAATTTACTACCATGCCTGTGTATATTACAGGGTGTCGATTTTCCCTTTGAGTTGAGAAACCGAATAAGTCAGTCCATACGTTCTGAAGAAAAAAAATTAATTGATTTGGGAAACGGAACAAGTCACTTTCAGTAAAATGAGTCATTGCCGAGAAATTTTAACAAAACAAAGTTTTAAAAATGTAGTTTTATGATATAATAACAATCATAAAAACTTATGATCTTCCTCATTTTTACTAATTTTAGATATACCCGCCCCATTTAATTGAGAAACCAAATAAGTCCACGCTAATTACACCCTCGTAATTATGAAATTACGTGCTCATAAATATCAATATCAACAACAATCAATGTAACTATGCCACATCTAAATTACTACATAAAAACTGTATTATTTGACTTCAGGGTATTAAATACACGTTTTTTGCGTTTTACTCAGAACAATGGTTACATGACTTATTCGGTTTCTCAAATAACCGATTCAAATCTATTAAAGTCAAATCAAAGTTAATGTTACTTGATCATCAGGAAAGGCAAAGCAGTAAGTGTGTAACTTTTGAAATGATCAGTGATAATTAGTGTCCACTCCACCACTCAATGTGCAGTGCAGCTAGCCCACAATACAAAATGTAAAAACAGGAATCGTAGTTTTATCTAGGTGCCCGTTAGGGCGCCGCAGCCAAGCCGTGGTGCGCTACATTCTTAGGCACCTTATACAGCAAGCAGAGTTGGGGTGATTTCGAGGTGTCACCCAGCCGTCATGAAACGTGATGTGAACTTATAAACTATCAAATCAAGGGGATTTGGGTACCTGACAACATATATATGCCAAATTTGGTTGGTGTACTGAACATTCCTTCTTGGTGAAAAAATGACTTGAAACAAGCTCAATAATCACTTTAAGTTACTTCTACACTACTGTCTAATTCGTCAGTTTCAATTGACCAGCGATTCTGACCAAACGGGTGGGGCTACAACGTTTACATTTTAAATGGACATTAAGGTAATAGTGATGTATAGTTCCTTTTGGAAGAAAAAGTTAAAAAAGTTTGCTGGAAGGCTTTCCAAATAAGGATTTAAAATAAGCCTTACACAGGTATACAATCAACAAGTAACTATAGTTACTTGACAATGATCGCCTACATAGTTTACAAAAAGCAAGTCTTTGGACCACTAAATTTTTTCATTCAATTGTTAATTGGTAATACCATAGCAATTAAATCGACTTTGATAAAATTATTATATTTTAACAAATGCAATGGAACTTGAAAAAGTAATGAGATCCCACACATAACAAAAACTTGTAGTAATACAGCCAAACCTCACACACTCAAAAGAAATGAGATCTAAAAAAAGGGCCAAGCTCATCTACCCTTCCACATTTGCGCATCCTTAATTCATAAACGTACAGTGTCCCGTAACAACATCCTTGAAAAGCTTGGCAAAATACATTCGCATGACCATTACGCTAAACTTATTACAAAAAAGAATTTGGATGAACTATTACGTTTAAAGTTAATAGTTGCAAATTCTATTTTGCCAAGTTTTTCAAGTTTTTGTTACGGGACACTGTACGTTTATGAATTAATAATGCGCAAATGTGGAAGGGTAGATGAGCTTGGCCCTTTTTAGATCTCATTTCTTTTGAGTGTGTAAGGTTTGGTAGTATTTTGACAAGTTTTTGCTTATATTTCTAATTAATATAAACAATGTTGCAAACTGCTATTGTATAATACTCACGCATGTAAACTAACGGTATTTTAGATGAAATTGCGACCTCTAGTGTGCCCTCTTATCCATTTTTGTGCTGAAAGAGCTACAAGCTACCGATTCATATTTCGTATCTATTTTTATGTTATCGTGATGGCATTAGCGTTAGCTCATTGTTAAATCGGGCTTCATAAAATCTATTTTCCATGGTTGCCTTTTTTTTGTCGTTTTTAGGTCGTTTTTGGCCTCTAAAGGCTGAAAGTTACCGATTTGTATTTCATCTTTATTTTTTATGATCTCGTGTGAGCATTAGCGTTAGAGTTTAGGTTTGTATGTCTTCTTAAAGTCTTTTTACACTTTGCCGTTTTTGACCGTTTTTTGCCCCTCAAAGCTAAAAGCTACCGATTTCGTTTTCCGGGTTGCCTTTACTGTAATAAGGGGGAAATTACGAATTTTTTGAGCCCTCTCTCAGCTTGTTCGGACGATTGAGCCCATCTTCTCGAAAATGGGGAACGTAGCTGATAGTCTATATATCGCTGGCTAGAGCAGACTAGGGTTCGTAAGCTTGTGTGACAGCTTTGTTCTCCTTGGCGCCGTCTGCTCGGCAGTTCCGGGTTAGTGGAGGAACCTATATGACTGTCAAAGTTACACCGTCCTTTCGGATGGGACGTAAAGCCGTTGGTCCCCTTGGTACTTTTCGGTAGGAGTAGGCTATGTGCCGGTACCGGGTTTCCCCTCCTCCCTTCTCTATTAAATTTGCACTAGTGGGCTACATTGCCTGTTGCAATAGATACATAATAATAATATGACTAACTTATTCGAAAACTATATTGATGGTTTTGATTGTTTTAGCTTTTAAAATGTTTGCTTCTACATTTTTTGTTTAACATTATGAATCAAATGGTGAATATTATGTTATCATAATAAATATATTTTTATTGCTAAAGTAATCGACAACGATACTCAATAATATGATTATATAATAAGTTATTATAACAACGTGAGACCGGCATTCCCTTTAGTCTTAAAGCTGATCAATAATTTAAAACAGAATATTTAGGCCTAATGCTACTTTAATTAATTGAATCAATTGCGAAACAGAAAACACGAAAACATCAATTAATAATTCGATCACAACTAGGTCCATTTACAGAAACAAAAAACTGTTAAATAAGTTATAAGTTATCATCTATACATTATTTTCTTTAATTTGGTCCAGGAGTAGAATTGGCCCAGAGCATGGCTCTGCTAATCGTAAAAGGCGATTCAAGAGAAAAAGTCCACCTCGCAAACATCAGCTAGTAAGCGGGGAGTATATAACTCCCCGAACCTAGAGGCGAGCTCTGGCAATCGTCGTCGGGGACCTTGCCCCCTTCCCTTGACGACCCCCCGGCGACGATGACAATGACACAACGAACGATGACAAAGACGATGACGACCGCGACGTGAGAAACCCCCCTTCCTCCCCTTACCCGTGGCTGGTTCTGACCAGCATGGGCCCCTCCTCCCCCCCCCCCTTAGGCTAGAGTGGTGCATTATGACCTAACGGTTGACGCGTCCTTAATCCAAATAAACCATAAAAAAAAAACAACGATACTCAACGATATTGTACGTTATTAGCAAATGCAAGACAGTAGCTTGTTTCGAGTGTACCCTCTAGTCTAGTAAGCACTAATTTATGTACAAATCCACACGATGTAATTTTGTTTATCATGACGCCAAAAATCCTTCTTGTCTGTTTCTTACAGAGTGAGTTTGGTTCTGGCTTGTCCAATGGCCTTCCAGTGGTTTCCGTTCGACAGCCAGGTCTGCATCTTAACCATGGAAAGCTGTGAGTCCTTGTAATCAACACTTGGTATTCAATACTATACCATACACGGGCAGGTATTAAGACTCATAACGCAGTTTAACCCCGATAAAAAAGAATGTATATTTTAACAAATTCATTCATTGCATTAGGAGAAAACATAATCCCCCCAAAATACAAAAATTTGTATAAAAAAAAAACGGCAGCCAAGCTCTCCTTCAAAAGTCTTCGGCTGTGAATGCTGTGAGATATAGAAGTTGAGCCAAGCTTTTTATTCTTTCTCCCTAGTTTCGCTTTGAAAATATGCAAGATCATTTCGCCTGTTGACGAGCGCCAAGCCAACGATTTTTGTGGTAAAAAAGTAAAATTTTTAACTCGAAATCATAAAAAAATTCTTGGCATGAACCAAATTCAATGGCCAAGTCATTTTTTTATGATTTCGAGTTTAAAAATTTTACTTTTTTACCACAAAAATCGTTGGCTTGGCGCTCGTCAACAGGCGAAATGATCTTGCATATTTTCAAAGCGAAACTAGGGAGAAAGAATAAAAAGCTTGGCTCAACTTCTATATCTCACAGCATTCACAGCCGAAGACTTTTGAAGGAGAGCTTGGCTGCCGTCTTTTTTTAAAAATTTTTGTATTTTGGGGGGATATCACATCTTTTTGTTTGTTCGTTCGCTATCAAGGTGTGAATGATGGACTTTGAATGATTAAATTTGTTAAGTTCAAAGTTGTTTTTTTACATTTTTGGGCCCATGGTCCCCCCAAAGATACCCCTTAAATAAATAAATAAATTTGTATTTAGAGTCTACCCACTCAGTTGTATATAACTGATTTTCAGTGGGGGACTTTAAATCAAAGCGACAAGCCAACCCTGCAGCTCCGACGCAATCGACGAGTGAGCGATAACCAACCAAAGATCGATATTTTTAATAGGAAATATATCAATCAGTGGTATGGACAGTGCGAACATCCGCGGATCAACGCCAGAATCAACAAGGCCGATCCAGAACAACTCTGAAATTTATTATGTGCTTCGTTGCTAGGACGGCTCCAAAGTCACCGTTTACAAACTCCTAAGACAAGAACTGATAGACTTAAGTCCAAATCAGAAGTTAAAAAACTTCTGACATGAGCGGGAATCGAACCCTGGCCCTTCTGCATTGGAAGCAGATACGCTAACAACAAGACCAACGCACTAGCATAAGCACTGGATATTTATAATGGTTAAGAGCATGTTTAATTTCAAGCTTGTATACAAATTACTAATAAAATACTAATTACGCGTTTTGATTTTGCTAGGACGGCTCCAAAGTCACCGTTTACAAACTCCTAAGACAAGAACTGATAGACTTAAGTCCAAATCAGAAGTTAAAAAACTTCTGACTTTAGCGGGAATCGAACCCTGGCCCTTCTGCATTGGAAGCAGATACGCTAACAACAAGACCAACGCACTAGCATAAGCATTTGATATTTATAATGGTTAAGAGCATGTTTAATTTCAAGCTTGTACAAATTACTACGCCTGAGTAATTACGCGTTTTGATTTTGATTTTGATTTTAATTTTCCCCGGTCCCAATTGCCCGGTTTTTGTTATATGAGGTACATCTGAGTGTGGCCCAAGTTTCAAAGTTCTAAGATGAACCGTTTTCTCGGTATAGCGTATTATTCATAAGAGTACGGAATTACCTACTTTTGATAATTTTGGTTTTTTTCCGGTACCCGTTTAACCAATTTTGCTTTCCATATTCAAAAATGATAAAGAATGAGAGATATCAAAATGTATTCCACGTTTGAAACATCTCAGTTGTAGCGTTTTCTTTGAATGATTCATTTCTTAAAGTTCAGATATGTTTTTTGTCATTTTTGGGCCCATGGTCATCCCAAATTTAGCCCCTTGTGTTTTGGACGCAAGATATTTATAATGGTTAATAGCATGTTAAATTTCAAGTTTGTACAAATTACCACGCCTTGGTAATTACGCGTTTTGATTATCATCCAAATTTTAATTTTCTCCGGTCCCTGTTACCCGATTTTGGTTTTGAAAGCAAAAGGCACTGCGTCTGAAATACACCTAAGTGTGGTCCAAGTTTCATAGTTCTAAGATTTACCGTTTTCTCTGTAGGCTAAAGAACTCTCCGCGGAGAACTCCTAGCCACCCACCCACCCACCCACCCACCCAGCCAGCCAGCCAGCTTTAAGGAATTTGACGATGTTGAGAGCCTTTTTTAAAACAGAACGAGTTGTCGGATCGGGTTGATTTTTTTTTGGTATGTCATGGACCACATACCAGGTCATATACCGAGTTTCAAGATTGTAACTCTTTCGGGGCGGCGTGTGCAGATAGCTGAAAACCCCCCAACTCTGGTAGGTGTATATAGGGCCGGAGTTCGGTGTCGCCTAGCAGCCGCATTCGCTTGTCTGCCGGGCGACGGTCGTCGCCCTAGATAATATTTAATTATTTGCATTTTCATTCCTTTGGATTCTCATAACTACTGAGAGCGCCAGTGTTCTTTATAGTATAGTTCTAGTTTTGTATATTTCCGCTTTATGTCTATGCATCTAGTCTGTCTTGTTGATTCACCCTGTGTTTCCCCTCTTTCCCCTACTTAACTTTCGTTATCTATTTCGCTTGCCCTGATATTGCGCCGGGTTTTGTGTTGTCCGCCTTTACCTTCGTAGGATACTGTTTGGTCTCTCGCCCGCTCAGGGAGCAGTGCTAAAGGTGGATCCACATAAAAACGTAAGACGTAAGCATAAGGTTTTAACGCGTAGTCGTAATGTTGGAACATAGGAAACATGTACTGGCGTTCACACAAATGCACAAGGTTTAAGACATAGTTGTTCAGGTCGTCGATTAGTGGCGACCGCAACGCCCGACTTCTTTAGCTGGGCGTAGCGGTCGACCGGGTTGTTACACATGTTACTCCCCTACTGCCGAGCGTACAGGCGGCTTCACATTGCTCTGCCGCCGCGGTGATGGGCAGGGCGTTGACCAATGACAGCGCTCAACGCCGTCGCCCGACTCCGCCGCGGTGAAACTTGGGCGAAGTTCAACATTCACCGCCGCGGCATGACGTCACGTCGCTTCAAATGCCTTCTAAGTTCTTAAATTGAAACTCCCAAACATCTCTAGGCCTACAACCTAACCTTTCCGACACTTACCACGATCTTCTTACCACGATCTTCATTCAGCTCATACATATCTCATACATATCACAGCTCATACATATCACGACGGCGGTTGGTGAATGTGAATGCCTCCTGTTTTGTACGGCGGAGAATTCCGCTCGTACCGCCGGGCGGAAGAGCAATGTGAAGCCAGCGTACAGTATTGTTCCTGTTGTCGAGTAGTGGTGACCGCAACGCCCGACGTCTTGGGCTGGGCGTAGCAGTCGACCGGGTTGTTACACATATTACTTCCCCTACTGCCGAGCGTACAGTATGGGCGTCTCAGGTGGAAGCTGTAGTAGGTGGCAGCACCTGTCCGAAGAGGTCCACGCTCAAAATCCATCATGGCGGAACCCATTACATAGTATTGGCGCCAATGTAAACACTTGGCGATTGCACCAGTTATTTCAATATTGCCGATTATTGAGTGTTATTATTCTGTGGTCTGATTGCCTGCGAAATAAAGGGTTTATAATGGATAGCCCATATTATAGTCATTGGAGTGTTGGGGCTTTAAAAGACGATTTACGCAAACGAGGAGCCAAAGTGACAGGCAGATATGTCGGAACAAGTTGACAGCTTAGCTAGGGGCCTCGGCATATGTGGTAATGGTTACCTAGGCGGACCTTGAGAATGTCAAAATACTAGGGCCTACTCTAAAGTACGCATAAAATATGCCAGCTGTAACCTGTGAATAATGGTACTAACACACAACACTCGCTCTCTTAGTCCGTTTAGCAATGTTGGTCATTTAGATCTTCGTTCATTTCACTTGGTACCAACCTATATCACAAAAATACTCCAACTGCAAAACCTTTAACGTCGCTATTTTAAATATAAAGGACTTTCACGTAAAAGGACTTTCGTTTAAAACAGCAACGTTAAAGGTTTTGAAGTTTGTTTTGTTACTTTAACACGAAAAACGTGATGATTTTATCTTGAATTTTTTATTTATGTTATTGTAAAGTTACCTGCAGTGAGTACAACATCTAAGCACGGTAGGTAGGCCTAAAGCTTAGGCCGCGTCACTCCTCGCCACTTATAGCTAACAATTAATAATAAAATAGAATGAAATGAAACATGTTAGTGTATTTTTTAATAACATAGATCTCTAATAATAAAATATATAGGCTAGGGCTATCAGTTCAAGTGGTTTTTCATTGTTTTTAATGGAGAAAATCTTAGTTGAAATTTGGACCCGACTAGCCGAAAAAGTATCTGAATAATTAACTAGTTAGGCCTTTATAATAACTATAATATCCAAACAATATGTTATAATAACAATCTCATAATAAAAAAACACCTTTGAATAAATAAATTAAATTGTATCGTCGCCTCCTTGTTACGCTCCAATGTCAGCACACAGTGACAGCTGCATCCACAGGTGGAGGTGGACCTTTCAGGACAGACAGCGCTCCAAGTGGCTACAAGTGGCGCCTGAGACGCCCATTGTTCCGGTCGTCGAGTAGTGGCGACCGCAACGCCCGACGTCTTGGGCTGGGCGTAGCGGTCGACCGGGTTGTTACACATATTACTTCCCCTACTGCCGAGCGTACAGTATTGTCCGGTCGTCGAGTAGTGGCGACCGCAACGCCCGACTTCTTGGGCTGGGCTTAGCGGTCGTTCAATTGTAGTTTTTCGATATTTTTTAAATATATCTACTGTTGTGTATTCTTCTGTTCACTGTACGTAAATCACCAGTTTAAACTGTGATGTCTTGATTGGAATGCTGACAAGCTTAGAGAGCATATAGAGGTACGCCAAGAAAAAAGTTGGCTATATTATCTTCTGTGCTTGGGTTTCGAGTAGATCTAGGCCCGGGCTAGTCAAGGGCCGTTCTCAATCTCTTGCGTAGACACAAAGCCTCATTTAAATACAGTCTTGATCGTTCCAGAGCCGAATACGCGCTCTCTGGGCGAGCTCAAAGCTGTCCCGTTGTTAGGCTCGACTGACGTCACGACCTATCGACGACTAGTCAGGTCGGACCGGTCGCCTAAACGGAAACTATCTTTATTTTCTTCTTAATTTTTCAATATTGATCAAATTTACTTGAGAATAGTGACAATTGTATTGAACAGTGGCACAGTAAAATGTTAAAATTACATAAAGTTAATATACTTACTTATTACATATGTGAAAACACAGCTTAAATGTTAGAATACTTAATACACCAACACCACTGCTTATGAAAACTCGGTGAGATCCAAACATACTTTGAAACATAACAACGCAATAACCATCTAACAGGGCACATATTAAATATGCCTTGGGTTTCACAGATGGCTTCTCATCGAAGGACGTAACTTTTGAATGGGATGGATCTGACCCTGTACATATGAGCGAGAAAGTCAGCTTTGCTTACTACAATGTGCAGAAACTGGAAAAGGGATACTGCCACGTTCAAATGGTTTCAGGTAAGTCTAGTCATTATTTTCAGTTCAACTGTAGAATTGGTACTTAAACTACGAAAACCCCAAAGTCGTTGTTAGACGAGAGAGTGAGTCATGTGTTGAGTACCCGGTAACATTCCTTTTCTTTCCCCTACCTAGGCCTCCCTAGCCTTAGCCTATCATAGGCTAGAGCGGAGCATTATGGCCTTACAGTTGACTTGCCCTTATACCAACTAAACTTAAAAACCCTATTATTTATACCAATATAATAATCAAACTTAAACGCAAATGTTCCCGGGTACTCAACATATGACTCGCTAACTCGTCTAACAACGGCTTTGGCATTTTCCTAGTCTAGTTGGCTAAGGCGCCCATATACTCGAAATGTGGGAGACCTGTTTCCATCCCCTGTTCGGGAAAGATTTAGTAATTTCTGGATTGTATTTTTAAAATTATTAAACATGTTTTGAAATGCATATTACGCAGTCTAGTCTATCATCTGTGACAATACTATTGAAAACATAGCCAGTACGAAAAACGTGTAAATATTGCAAGGTTTACTCAATCTCGGAACGGAATTTGGGTGTACCTTGAGCGTGCAAAATTCGACACACCTTGCACTGCATTTCAGAGCCAGGCAAATAACAAACAAAAAATATTTTTTCAAAAACAAAACCAGTGTCGTTAAAATACTTTCTACACATAAGCAGCCTATTTTACAATTTATTATTTCTTGTTGGTTTAAATCGCAACGAATCGTGCTGATTTTGATAGCAGTTCTCAGTAAACTCGTACCGGATGTCTGCTAAAATTTCAGCACAATCTGTTCAGCGATTCGGCTTATTTTCGATGTACACACACGCATACACACACAGACTCACAGAATGAGCGCCGTTTGAGTTGAATGGAGACACTCAGTCGCTTCGCTCCCTCGTTTAAAAAACACAGACCTTGTACCGTTTGACTTATATTATAACACTCAGTCGCACCGCTTCCTTGTAAAACTAGAAAAACGACAGTAGTTTTATATTTATATATTTTATCGTCTATTAAGCGAGCGAAGCGAGCGTTTCCATTTGACTCTGCCGGAAAAAATTGTCACTCGTTTTGTTTTGTTTTTCTTGTTTTTTTGTTTGTATGTCTCGCCATAACGTTTGAACTGAGGATTGGATCGAGTTGAAATTTGGACCATCCGCAAGCTTCGTTCTCGATTACATGCCATTAGTTTTGTGGCAAAATCGTTCAAAAAGTTACAAAGTTACATTAAAGTTAATCGAAAGTTTTTTTTTTAGACTAAACGGAGACAAAATCTGAGGTGGTCAAATCATTAAGAATGTCCGTCCGGTCACGAATATGTTAATTTTATTTTGATCCGATAAGTGGTGTAGATGGAATATTATAAAAATTGAAACTATGTAACAGGTAGTAACGTTACACATAAATCATTAGACTTTACACTGATACTGATTTTTTAAATTATTTTTTAAAATTAAATTAAAATTTCAATAAAAATCAGTATTATCAGTGAAAAGTCTAATAACTTATATGTGTTGTGTAGATGGAAATTACATTTTAACAAAAGTAATGCTACCAAGGCAACGAAAATTCGCACGAAGCTAGAGCCTTTTGGGCTCATGATAGCGGTCGAACGGAGGTCCGGATCTTGTTGAAATTTGGACCATCCGCAAGCTTCGATCTGAATTGAATGCCATTAGTTTTGTGGTAAAATCGTTCGAAAAGTTAAAAAGTTACATTTAAGTTAATCGAAAGTTTTTTTCAAACTACACGGCGACAAAATCTGATGTTGCCAAATCATTTAGAATGTCCGTCCGGTCACGAATATGTTAATTTTATTTTGATCCGATAAGTAGTGTAGATGGAAATAACATTATAACAAAGTACCGATAACCATGGCAACGGAAAGTCGCCGAAGCTAGAGCCTTTTTGGATCATGATAGCGGTCGAACGGAGGTTCGGATCGAGTTGAAATTTGTACCATCCGCAAGCTTCGATCTGGATAAAGTGCCATTAGTTTTGTGGCAAAATCATTTAAAAAGTTATAAAGTTACATTCAAGTTAATCGAACGTTATTTTTTTCAAACTAAACGGCGACAAAATCTGAGGTGGCCAAATCACTTAGAATGTCTGTCCGGTCACGAATATGTTAATTTTATTTTGATCCGATAAGTAGTGTAGATGGAAATTTCATTTTAACAAAAGTAACGTTACCATGGCAACGAAAAGTCGCACGAAGCTGGAGCTTTTTTGGCTCATCATAGCGGTCGCACGAAGATTCAGATCAGGTTGAAATTTGGACCATCAACAAATTTCGATATGGATTGAACGACATTGTGGCAAAATCGTTCAAAAAGTTACAAAGTTACATTTAAGTTAATCGATTTTTTTTTCAAACTAAACGGCAACAAAATCTGAGGTGGACAAATCATTTAGAATGTCCGTCCGGTCACGAATATGTTCATTTTATTTTAATCCGATAAGTAGTGTAGATGGAAATTACATTTTAACAAAAGTAACGTAACGATGGCAACGAAAAGTCGCACGAAGCTAGAGCTGTTTTGGCTCATGATAACGGTTGCACGAAGATTCAGATCAGGTTGAAATTTGGACCATCAACAAATTATATAGCACGTGCTCGCTTATCAACGCGTCCAACTGAGCGTTTTCCTAGTTAACTAAGTATTACTACTACTACTAGGAAAACGCTAAAGTCCCGCCGCGTTGATGGATGAGCTTTTTAAAGTTTTAAGTTTGCTTGGGATATCTTTACTTTTGCAAGTGCTTTGTTTTGCTGCCTACGCATTGTAGGTGAATGTTGTCAAGTTTCTTTTGTTTCTTGTCAATTGGTGTTATTAACCGTAAAAAAACTTATATTAAAAGCTTTATTTCTATGGATTCTGGCTAACTTTTTCAACTTTTTATTTCAAAAGGTACTACATCACCATAACCTTAATGTACATGTATAATATGAACGTTGAAACCCCACCCGTTTGGTCAGAATTGGCCCAAATGGCACGAAAATATCGTACAAAAATCCAAAAATCTTATATTAAAAGCTTTATTTCTATAGATTTTGGCTAAATTTTTCAACTTTTTCTTTCAAAATGTACTACATCACCAATAACCTAATGTCCATGTATAATATGAACGTTTTAGCTTCACCCGTTTGGTCAGAATTGGCCCAAATGGCACGAAAATATCGCCCAAAAAATCGAAATAAATCGTAAAAGTATGATATTCATGAGAAATATTTCTTCGATTGTACCCAAAAACGTGGCGAGTCTAAGTTCAGAGATTTCAAAGGTCCTGTCAAATTTTCATCCAGATCGCATATGCCATTTGCCCGGTAGGGAGGGAACAGACAGAAAAAAAAAAAAAAACAAAAAAAACAACAAAAAAAAACATTCGAGCTAAATTTTTGGGGGGTCGGTGAAATTGAAGTCTTCGCTTCGCTCATCCAATTAATTGTGTGGCTCGTTGGTCTTGTTGTGTGGCTCGTTGGTCTTGTGGTAAGCGTATCTGCTTCCAATGCAGAAGGTCCAGGGTTCGATTCCCGCTAAAGTCAGAAGTTTTTTTTTGATTTGGATTAAAGTCCATCAGTTCTTGTCTTAGGAGTTTGTAAACGGTGACTTTGGAGCCGTCCTAGCAACGAAGCACATAACTAGGAAAACGCTAAAGTCCCGTCGCGTTGTTGAGCGAGCACCGGTACGTGCAACACGACCCGAGTACGACATTCCCATAATGTTACATACCAATAAGTCTTGAATGTCTTAACCGATTTAGCTGAAAATTTGTAAAATAGGAGAGAATGGATAAAATCCACCGCCATCTAGAGGACCTTGACATCATTTCTTTGGGAAAACTATTTTAACTCTTTGATAACAAATAATACACTGCTTCCTCGATAGTATTTTGACTACTTCTAGGTGGCAGTGCATAGTGAGACTTTTCGTTGCCATGGCAACGTTACTTTTGTTAAAATGTAATTTCTATCTTAAGGTCTTGACCGATTTAGCTGAAAATTTTAAAAAAAGGAGAGAATGTTGTACTTATTGACCGTGCAAAATGTCATAACGATCGGAACTTTTTTTTTTTATAACCAACGATAGGATTTTGTCCAAAAATTATACAGCAACCCGCATAGGTGGTATGTACATGTGTGCAAAATTTCAGGTCGATCAGAGAAACGGTGCAACCTGTATCGAAACAGTGACAGAAAAAAAACAAAACATTCGAGCCATAAGAGTCAAGTGGAGACGCTCGCTACGCTCGCTCAATAAATTCAGAGTTGTTCTGAATCGGCCTTGTTGATTCTGGCGTTGATCTGCGGGTGTTCGTACTGTCCATACCACTGATTGCTATATTTCCTATTAAAAATATCGATCTTTGGTTGGTTATCGCTCACTCGTCGATTGCGCCGGGGCCTACAGGGTTGGCTTGGTCGCTTTGATTTAAAGTCCCCCACTGAAAATCAGTTATATAACTGAGTGGGTAGACTCTAAATACAATTTATTTTATTTTTTATTTATTAATTTTTAAAGGAAGTCTTTTAGAGTTTAACTCAGTCAAGTTGCCCAATCTCATCGCTGTATCTTTGATTGATCAATCAATCAATATCGAGCACTATTTCCAACTAGGCCAAAGACTGGTAGGGGGTGGTTGGTTCCTACCACATTCTTGGCTCCCCGGGCTTATCGAAGCCGGAGTCATGCCTGACGCTTCTACAATATAATCTTTTTCTTCCTCTGCATCATTTCTTCACTTTCTTCCTCTTCACTGTCCTCTTCGTCAGGGAACTCCACCAGTTTTTGACCTATTTTTTGTTGTTCCCAACATCTTTCCTGGTTAATCCTTTCCCAAGCTGCATTTCTCCTTTTCAAATACATTGTTATAACTTCTTCCCATCTCAGTTTGGGCCTCACTCTTCTTCTTTGTTTGTCTCCTGGGTCTTCCTTTCTATTTCCTGCTTCTTAGGAATCCTGTCCTTCTGCATCCTCTTCACGTGTCCAAACCACCTCAGCCTTTCTTTCCCTAGCTTAAAGTTTAAACTCTCTACTCTTAGTTCTTTCCTTATCTTCGTGCTTCTCATCTTATCAATCTTCCGTCACTTCAATTAAACTCCTTAAAAATTTCATTTCCGCAGCTTGAATTTGTCTTTTTTCTTTACCCCCAACTGGCCATGTCACTGCACCATATGTGAGTACTGGTACAAAATATGCTTAGGCACCTTTTTTTTCAAAGCAGTTTCCAATTACTAACTGGAAGAAACTCTCGGCGAACCAGTACGCCTTGCAATCTCCGCGTATTATGCGAATAATGCGCGTATTATGAGCGCAGATTATGCTGCCCAGATATTTGAACATCTGTGTCTCTACTTGTTCTTCTCCTCGTAATATAATCTTTCTCATATTCCCAGACCGCTTCTTCTTCCCCATTACCTATACTTTACTCTTGTCAATGCTTGTCCCTAGTCCAAATTCTTCCGTTCATTCATTCATTTCTCCAATTTGTGTTGTACCTCTTTCCATGACTTCCCCCATAATATATTGCCAGCATATATTAAGGTTCTGGACGACTCTGGCCCATCTCTCTGCACTTTCCTCAATATCTCGTCGAGTACTATATTGAAGAGCATCGGTGACAGTACACTTCCTTGTCTGAGACCTGTCTTTACTTCAAACCAATCCGTTTTGCCCTCCCTAGTTTCCACGCCACTTTCACATTATTCACATACATACTCTGTACTCTTTCTGCCAATTTTATATCAATCTTCTTTTTTCGGAGACATTCCCAAACTCTCTCTCTCTGGGCATTCTATCATGGGCCTTTGTAAGATCCAGGAAAACCATCCATACCTCCTCCCCCTTTTCCCTGTCTCTTTACATGAGTTGTCTTATTGAGAAAATCAGGTCCACGGTTGACCGTCCACTTCTGAAACCATGTAACTCCTCCCTCAAGTCTTTTTCCACCTTTTCTTTCATTCTCTTTTCTAGCACTTTTTCATACAGCTTGACACAATGCAAAGTTGAGTGACACTTCCATAATTACCACACTGTTTGTTGTCACCTATTTTATTATTGATACTATAAAACCCTTTTCCCAATCATTTGGAATATTTTTCTTTCTCCAGGCTGCTGTCAACACTCTGAAAAATCCATTTTTCCCTTTCTTTTCCAGCTGCTTTAATCATATCTACAACTACTTCATCCACCACGGGTGCCTTCCGGTTTTTCATCTCCTTCAGTGCCAATTATCTTCCGCTTCTGAGAGCTCTTCTTCTTCTTCCTCATCTTCTACCTCCTCATCTCCTGCTTCACTAGGCCTATCTTCGGAATTAATTTTTGACTCATTAATATAAAATATAGGGCTTGTTTTGATGTTTTTAACTTTATCCTCCATCATCCGTATACAAAACACCTTGCGAATTAGGAAGGTTTCGTACAAATAAATTTTCGACGATTTTTATTGCAATTAACTTGATTAATCAACTGCTTTAATAACTTTGAAAGTTGCAGAGAAACAGCTTGGGGACATTTAAGTTGTTCCCTGGGAAAACATGAGTCAACTAGGTAAGTTTCATGATTTCGTTGCGATTTTGTGTAATTTTGTAGCGTTTTTAATACACTTCTATTATTAAATCACATGAAGTCACAAAGATTCTGCTTGGAGCCGTACATTTTTTAACTTTTTGATTCATATAAGTCAACTTAGTGTATCTTGATATTTATTTATATTTATTATATTAATTAATTAATTAATTAATTTATTTATTAATTTTTTTTAAATTTATTTAACGTCTATCCTATTCAGTTAAAAAACTGATTTACAAAGGAGGACAACTAAATAAATCTACTAACATAGATACAGCTACAGCAATGTACTAACAGTTATGTAAATATTTGAAATACTAATATTACAACAACTATCTATTTAAACACAATGATTTTACTAACAAATACAAAAAGGATATTAAATTAAATTAATTAATGAACTAAATTTAAAAAAGGGTGTTGAATGAAAACCAAAGAAAATGAGAAAGAAAAAGAAAAAGAAAAAGAAAAAAAAAAAAAAGAAAAAAAGAAAAAGAAAAAGAAAAAGAAAAAGAAAAAGAAAAAGAAAAAGAAAGAAGAAGAAAAAAGAAAGAAAAAAAATAAGAAAAAAGAAAGACTCAAACGATTATGAGGTTTGCACAAAATCAGGAACGGCAAATCAGGGAGTAATCGAACTTTCGCGGAAGAAACCACCGAACGCGAATCTTAATTCTTGTGTTCAAATCTTGATAACAATTTAGTACGAAAGATCTTGATTCTAAAATATAATTGTATCGGACATATAATTATTGGAAATTGTACATTAGTCAAAACTGATCACATCAGTGTGGCTCGTTGGTCTTGTTGTTAGCGTATCTGCTTCCAATGCAGAAGGTCCAGGGTTCGATTCCCGCTAAAGTCAGAAGTTTTTTAACTTCTGATTTGGACTTAAGTCCATCAGTTCTTGTCTTAGGAGTTTGTAAACGGTGACTTTGGAGCCGTCCTAGCAACGAAGCACATAATAAATTTCAAAGTTGTTCTGAATCGGCCTTGTTGATTCCGGCGTTGATTCGCGGGTGTTCGCACTGTCCATACCACTGATTGCTATATTTCCTATTACAAATATCGATCTTTGGTTGGTTATCGCTCACTCGTCGATTGCGTCGGGGCCTGCAGGGTTGGCTTGGTCGCTTTGATTTAAAGTCCCCCACTGAAAATCAGTTATATAACTGAGTGGGCAGACTCTAAATAAAATTTATTTATTTATTTATTTATAAATATACAGGACACCTAACTCAAGTTGCGAGCTCACCAGTGGGCGGCAACCAGACAATCTAGTCAGAAAAATATCATTGAAAATCATTGATTATATCATAATCAAAGCAATAATGAACAACCAAAGAGAATAACAACATCATAAATAACACTTATGAAGAGAAACTAACATTACACAAACACAAATACAATGAACCACAAATAAATAGCAAAAATCAATATTTATTCTTTACTCTTTGGTTCATTATCATTGCTTCAATTTTACTTTTAAATTGTACGATTCCTATCTCAGTAAACTGGCTTCTAATATCATAAGAAATTGAATTCCAAAAGGATACGCCCCTGTACAAAAATGATGCAGAAATTAATCCAAGAACTTGCAATGTGTACATTAGAATAGAATTTCTTTCACGCTCAACAATTTGAAAAATATTGGGTCCTACATACCTTTCAATACTTTGTATGTATTTACCAACACGCTATATTTAATCCTTTCCTCAATCGTGTCGTGAAACAATCATATTGCAAATCTTGGCTCAAAGTAATTAAATCAAACAGGTGGTCAATTCTCTTCTGGAGTACAACATATTCGGTAGAAGGTCTTACTGCCCAAACCACTAAGCAATTATCATTAACAGAGTGAATATAAGAATCTACAAGTAACCTCATCATACTATCAGTTACAAACCTCTTCCTTCTACTTATAATTCCAATTGCTGATGATATGTTATTACATGCATATTCATAATGTTTCTAAAAATTTAAATTACAGTCTAAAAAACTCCAAGATATTCAAATTCGTACACTCTAGATATTAAATTGCCATTACAATTCAACGTAAAATAAATATCATTCATGCTTCTATCATCAGCCTTCTGAAAAATCATAAAATTTGTTTTATGAAAAATTAATATCAAGTTCCTGAGTTTTAAACAAATCATCCATCCACTCAAGAAATTCGCAAATACGTCTTACGATCTCTTCGACATCTACACCTTCTAAATAAAAAAAACATGTCATCAGCATAATATAAAAAAATTAATTCCGGCCATTATAGTAGATATATCATCTACGTAAAGAATAAATAAAAGGGGTCCTAATATTGATCCTTGGGGTACTCCACAAAAGAGACTAAATACTCAGATGCATACAAAAACGTTGTGCTCTTGTTTGAAACCAGTGTACTCTGCAGGCACCTACTCGAGTTTCAAACACGAACCTGAAACGAAGTCTGCACTACCATATGATACACCTGTTCATCGCTTCTCTGATGCTGGTTATGATTTCCTGGATACCGTTCTGGATGGACCACAGGATCATCATGACCAGACTGTTTCCGGTGCTTTTCTCTATTCTAGGCTTGATTTACAAGGTGTCAGGTAGGCCTTACCAGCTTAATGGTATGATATACTTATGATATAGGAAGCTTCGCAAACGCTTTTTCAGGAGCGTTGTTGGATAAGCGTAATTTTTTTATCCAAAAAAGGCGTAAAATTGCGATTTATATGAGAAAAAAAATTTGTGTGCGCTCAAATTTCACATCAGTGTATTGATTCTTAAAATTATGGTTTAAACAAAAATAGTTTTAATCGGATAAAGCATGTAGGTGTTATAAGTCGATGAATAATTGGATGAGCGTAGCGAGCGTAGCGAGCGAAGCGAAGATTCCATTTCACTACACTGGAAAAAAAAATCCGGAATGTTTTTTTTTTCTCTCTTTCTTTTTGTATTTTTGTGTGTCTGTTAACACGATTCCGGCTAAACCGATACTCCGATTGTGATGAAATTTTATGGAGGCCTTCAAAATCTCTGAACTTAGAACTGCCACGTTTTTGAGCGCAATCGGGAAATTTTTTCTCATAAAAAACGCAATTTTACGAATTTTAAAACATTTCTTCGACTTATAACTCCTACATGCTTTATCCGATTGTAAAGATTTTTTCACAGAACCTTTAATTTTATGAATTAAGATATTCGTGTGAAATTTGAGCGTAATCGAAAAATTATTTCTCATGAAAATCGAAATTTTACGTTTTTTTTATTTTTAAAACAATTCTTTGACTTATAACACCTACATGCTTTATCCTATTGTAATGATTTTTTCAAAAGAACCTTAATTTTATGAATTAATATATTTGTGTAAAATTTGAGCGCAATCAAATAACTATTTCTTATGAAAATTTTATTTTTGCGATTTTTTTCTTTTTAAAAAATTACGATTAATTAAAAAAATAAAGTTAATTTTTTATTTAATTTCATTTATTTAAAAAAAATCTTCGACTAATTAATGATTTTTTCACAGAACAACAGTAAAAATCCGCGTAACACATGGCAACTTAGTGCACCAATTACGCTCATCCAACAACGCGGCGGGACTTAAGCGTTTTCCTAGTTGTAAAAAAAACAAAACAAAAGTATAATTGGGATTATCATGAAAAGTATTTTTTGATTGCGCTCAAATTTCACACGAATATATTATTTCAAAAAAGTAATGTTTGTGAAAAAATATTTACAATCGGATAATGCATGTTGGTGTTATAAGTCGAAGAAATTTAAAAAATAAAAAATAAATTGTTAAGTTGCGATTATCATGAGAAATAATTTTTCGATTCCGCTCAAATTTCACACGAATATATCAATTCATAAAATAAGGTTCTGTTAAATATCATAACAATCGGATAAAGCATGTAGGTGTTAGAAGTCGAAGAAATTAAAAAATCGTAAAACTGCGATTTACATGAGAAATAATTTTTCGATTACGATCAAATTTAACACAAACATATTTATTCATAAAACAAAGGTTCAATGAAAAAAAACATTACAATCGGATAAAGCATGTAGATCTTATAAGTCGAAGAATTTTTTTAAAATCGAAATAAATCGTAAAATTGCGATTTTTATGAGAAATAATTTTTCGATTGTGCTCAAAAACGTGGCAGTTCTAAGTTCAGAGATTTCGAAAGCCTTCAGAAAATTTCATCGCAATTGGAGAATCGGTTTAGCCGGAATCGTGTTAACAATCCCACAAAATTAAAAAAAAAGGAAAAACAAATTCTGGATTTTTTCTCCAGTGTAGTGAAATGGAATCTTCGCTTCGCTCGCTACGCTCATCCAAATATAATAAATAATATGTAAGCCCCACCTCCTGAGCCCCACCTCCTGAGCCCCAGGATCACAAAAACCATCTGTATGATCTTTGATGAAAAGCAATTTGAAGCAAAACAACGCATGTCAGTCGGCCCGAGGTCGTGCCTGTTCTTTATAAATTAATAATAATAAAATAATTAATTAATTAAATAAATAAATAAATAAATAAATAAATAAATAAGTAAATAAATAAATAAATAAATAAATAAATAAATAAATAAATTAAATAAATAAATAAATAAATAAATAAATAAATAAATAAATAAATAAATAAATAAATATCACGAATATTTTGGTTGTAACCGTTGTGTGGTACATTTTTGCTTTTGCCTGGTCCTAACTAAACGCGTGAAGACTAACTGCAAGCTGTATTATATTGATTGAAATTTGGAAGAGCTAAATAAAATGTTAAAATCCTTTACCAATCTACGACACAATAAGTAACCGGGTCCTTTCACTTTCTTCTCCACGTAAATTTCGATGTTATGGTTGTTATTTTTTGTTTTTTCAAGCAATACATAACATTTTGTTTCGTATTCTAAAGATATGGTAGTCAATCAAACATGATTTAATTGTTTCAGTTTAACTGATTTCCTTATCAAATATTTTGTAAGTCATGGTTTAGATATAATCATATAATACATAAATGGAAAAATTCAAAATTCAAATTTAAAGGAATAAAAATTGTGAAAACTAATAATCTATAGATTCAAATTATGGTTCTTGTGAATTTACATATACACATGAAACTTGAAATTTGTTTAATGTGTTAAGAGTTTAGATATTTAAATTTTAAAAAGAAATTTGGATTTTTAATTTAAAAAAACTCTTATGGATCACGTGAAACTAATTGTATTATGTGCCAGATCAAATTCAAATGCACTTAAAAGAATGTACCGAATATATTGTAACTGAACTGAACCCCCAATTTGGAAATCAACAATCTAACTCTGCACAAACAGAAGAAAAATAGATTGACGACTGGCGAGTTTGTTGTTTATGAGTAAAACAAATCTTTGGTTCTATTGGGCAACAAAGTTAAACATAGATAACAGTCGTGTCGTTTGAAAATCCTCACGAAAATAGTTCCAGCCTAAACCACCAGAGCGCTGTCGTCTCGTTTACTTCCCGTATATACGGCAATAAAGTTAAACATAGACGGAAAATTGGTTTTCTCGTTTACTTCCTGCAACGCTCAGTTGGACGCGTTGTTGAGCGAGCACCGTACGTGCAACATGACCCGAGTACGACATTTCCATAAGGCCCACCACACAGTG
Source organism: Sweltsa coloradensis (assembly GCA_024449915.1). Taxonomy (NCBI): domain Eukaryota; kingdom Metazoa; phylum Arthropoda; class Insecta; order Plecoptera; family Chloroperlidae; genus Sweltsa; species Sweltsa coloradensis. The sequence continues at coordinate 76,776 of JAMZAV010001968.1, read as the reverse complement.
TAGGCCTAACTGGATATTGACATTGTACACTGTATACTATTCTCACTTCTTTGCATTGTACTAATTCACGTCATGCCTTCTAAAGTGTATCTTTGTATCTTCACTGCCTCCTTCATTTTTTAGCATAATTTTTCGAATTATGATTACCAATTAGTCTTTAACGTCTTGACCGATTTAGCTGAAAATTTGAAAAATAGGAGAGAATGGTGTACTTATTGACCCTGCAAAATTTCATAACGATCGGAAAAGTTTTATTATTTTTTTTTTTTTTTTATTTTTTTTTTTTTTTTTATAACCAACGATTGGATTTTGTTCAAAAACTATACAGCAACCCGCCTAGGTGGTATGTACATGTGTGCAAAATTTCAGGTCGATCAGAGAAACGGTGCGACCTGTATCGAAGCAGTAACAGAAAAAAAAAACAAAAACAGACATTCGAGCCATAAGAGTCAAGTGGAGACGCTCGCTACGCTCGCTCAACAACAGTCGTGTCGTTTCAAAATCCTCACGAAAATAGTTCCAGTCTAAGCCACCAGAGGGCATGTCGTCTCGTTTACTTCCCGTATATACGGCAATAAAGTTAAACATAGATGGCAGTCGCGTCGTTTCAAAATCCTCACGAAAATAGTTCCAGCCTAAACCACCAGAGGGCATGTCGTCTCGTTTACTTCCCGTATATACGGCAATAAAGTTAAACATAGATGGCAGTCGCGTCGTTTCAAAATCCTCACGAAAAAAATACGTGTTGGTGTTATTCGTCGTCGTTTACTCAATACTTTAATTACTAAGTAGCCTAGAACAACAAGTCTAGATTAGTCTAGATTTTTGTAATTTCTTTGCAGACATCAACGCCTACTTGCCGATCGTCCCGTATATTAAGTCTGTGGACATCTGGACGGGGGCGTGTCTCTGCTTTGTGTTTGCTGCTCTGGTCGAGCTTGTGGTGGTCGACTACAGATGGCGCAGTGAGACCAAGAAGAAGCGCCGCGCTGCGGGGACAGTAGACACTACCGACGAGGAGAACGGAGCGGCATTCGATATGGTGAGTCCAGGGTACTATACAACTCTAGTCGAGCTTGTGGTGGTCGACTACAGATGGCGCAGCGAGACCAAGAAGAAGGTAGTCGGATAGGGCCTAGATGGATGACAGTGGACGGTGTACTTCCTTACCGACTGCTGCAGCGGCCACCGTCGCTACCACTCAAGGCGACACACGATTGTAATGCCGTGTTGGCAGAATGGTAGCGGGCTAGACTTTTAATCCAAGGTTCGATGGTTCAAATCTCAGTCGGAGCGTTTTTTTTTTACATTTTATTCGAACGTTTTTCTATTAAAACAACAGAATAATAACAATCAAAATGAATGAAACTCCTTTTCGGTAGAAAATCCTTTATATTTTAAATAGAAACGTTAAAGGGTTTGTAGTTTTTTTGTTTAGGATGACAAAAATAGTATTTAATATTAATAAATCTCCTTTTCGGATGAAAGTCCTTTATATTTTACATAGAAACGTTAAAGGTTTTGTAGTTTTTTTGGTAATGAATGGCAAATGTACAAATAAATGCAAATAATAATAATAATAATAACTAATAAAAATTAAAAATTAATAAATCTCCTTTTCGGGTGAAAGTCCTTTGTAATTTAAATAGAAACGTCAAAGGTTCTGTAGTTTTTTTTTAACGTCCGCTATTTTGTATATTTACCTAATATTAATTAATGAAATCATAATTACACAGCAAACACGCCCCTAACCGCGTGACGCGCCAACTACCTTTATCGACCCCAAGTGTAATCCATCTAGGCCTAAGTCGACACTACAAGAAGAAAGCGCCGCGCTGCGGGGACAGTAGACACTACCGACGAGGAGAACGGAGCGGCATTCGATATGGTGAGTCCAGGGCATGGCGCAGTGTGTCCAAGTCTAGTCGCCGTTGTGGTGGTCGACTACAGATGGCGCAGTGAGACCAAGAAGAAGCGCCGCGCTGCGGGGACAGTAGACACTACCGACGAGGAGAACGGAGCGGCATTCGATATGGTGAGTCTACTAATACCATATTACAACATCTTTGGTGAGTCCAGGGTACTCAATGACACTCAGTGTGGCCGTGGGGAGCGTGCCAATTAGAAGCCATCATGAAAGGGGATAAACAGCCGTCTAAATGTGGGTAAATCCGTGCATATTTACATACAGACGGGGGTGCTCGCCCATCTGCCCAACAACAAACACAACTCGACAGCAACTTAAACCTCCTCTCTGTAGCAATGAACCCGAACCGTCTGTTGTATTCCTCCCCTTGTTCCAGAAGCCTCTGGTTGAGAGGGAAGAGGAAGAGGGATCCGCCTTCCACACACGTACCAGCTCCAATGAGGGCGGCAGGATGAGGAACCTCTATTACCGGTGGGCGCCCAAGTTACCGACAGGACCCAAGAGGCTGGACATCATTTCACGTTACACTTTTCCCAGTAGTTTTACCTTATTTGTAATTTTCTATTTCACAATCAATCTAATGTATTATGCAATAAAATAATTAAATTGTGAAAACCACTTTCAAGCCGACAAATTTATGTTATAAAAACTCACTATTAATAAATTAAAGTGGATAAAATCTTATCAAACTCATTGTGCTCTTATTATAGCATTGGTACACACTCTGTCTGATATCCGACGATATCACCAAAAATCACTGCCTCCTTGACTCCTGGCTCCTCGTTCCCTGCCTGTCCACGCAGAAAGGTTTTGATTTTTGATCAGTCATTCGCACTTTTTTACCACAGGCAGTACAGAAAAATAACAGGACACCATATTAGCCCATGCCTTAGGCTATCAAACAGCATGCTTGACATTATCAAATTTTTGTTTAAAGGGGCTATTACACCAAAAAAATATTTTTTCCACATAATCTATGGCATAATACTACACTAAAATGACCGTTTAAAAAATTATGTGACTTATTTTACACGAATTTTTCATTTTTCCCCAAAAATTTGCGAAAATTTATGTTTTGGGTAATTTCTTAAATCGGCTATAACCTGCTTATTGTTTTTGTTCCACATAGATACTAGAGCTTCGTACCAATCTAAAATGGCCCTTTACAACATTGTGCCTTGAAACTGTGCACAAATACCCACTAGAACACGCAAAAATATGCATTCCAAAATCACACCTATTCAATTGGTAATCAGCATATTTTGACCGAACAGCTTGCCGAAATTACAAAACAAAATATAGAGGATTTACAGAAATGGCTGTCGAGTAGTGTTGTGACTTATCTAGATAAAATCCGTTATCTACTAGGAAAACGCTAAAGTCCCGCCGCGTTGATGGATGAGCTATTTAAAGTTTTTAGTTTGCGTGGGATATCTTTACTTTTTCAAGTGCTTTGTTTTGTTGCCTACGCATTGTAGGTGATTGTTGTCAAGTTTCTATTGTTTCTTGTCAATTGGTATTTTTTACCGTAAAAAAACTTATATTAAAAGCTTTATTTCTATAAATTCTGGCTAACTTTTTCAACTTTTTCTTTCAAAAGGTACTACATCACCATAACCTTAATGTCCATGTATAATATGAACGTTGTGGCCCCACCCGTTTGTTCAGAATTGGCCCAAACGGCACGAAAATATCGTACAAAAAAATCAAAAAACTTATATTAAAAGCTTTATTTCTATAGATTCTGGCTAACTTTTTTAACTTTTCTTTCAAAATGTACTACATCATCATAACCTCAATGTCCATGTATAATATGAACGTTGTAGTTCCACCCGTTTGGTCAGAATTGGCCCAAATGTCACGAAAATATCGCAAAAAAAATCGAAAAAAATCGTAAAAGTACGATATGCATGAGAAATATTTCTTTTGATTGTACCCAAAAATGTGGCAAGTCTAAGTTCAGAGATTTCGTAGGTCCTGTCAAATTTTCATCAAGATCGCATATGCCGTTTGCCCGAAAACGAACAAAAAAAAAAAAAAAAAAACACCCGAGCTAAATTTTTGGGGGGGTCAGTGAAATTGAAGTCTTCGCTTCACTCGCTTCGCTCGCTACGCTCATCCAATTATCTTATCTCTAGCTAAGTTTTTCGTTGTTATCTTTATCTATTATCTAGATAAAATAAAGTTTATCTTATCTAAACTTTTCAGTTTTTAGATAACCTTTTTTAGATAAAATAATTAACAAAAATGTAGACAAAAATATAATAACTAATCATTTTTTAAATGAAAAATACTTCTACCAGTTGTAACGTGCGTACCCGGGTAATGTCAACTTGTCGAGTCTGACAAATATTACGATTTACAAGAAAACTGTTGTTGGGAAAAAAATAATAAATAAAAAACACGTCAATCTCAATATTTATTATATTTTATCTTATCTAGATAACTTTTCAGAGAATTATCTTTATATTTATCTAGATAAAAAATAAATTATCTAGTCACAACACTGCTGTTGAGTACGTACAGTACAAAACAGCCAGTACAGCCAACATAAAAATACCAAGTTTGAAATTTTTTGACTGGTCATGGCGCATGGGGCAACTAGTTAGCCTTTATGAAATTTGTTTTTTGAGTTAAGCGGGTAAATATCCTTTTATATATAATATATTTTTTTTATTATTATAATATTTGTGTATTACTATTCTGTGAACGTTAAGGTGATGTACGTATTTAAAAATTCATTTTAGTTGTAGTCATTGGATGAGCGAAGCGAACACTTCAATTTTACTGACCCCCCCCCCCCCACACACACACAAAAAAATGCTCTTGTTTTATTAGCTCGGGTTAGCTCTCTACCGGGCAAACGGCATATGCGATCTTGATGCAAATTGGAGGGGCCCTTCGAAATCTCTGAACTTAGATCAGCCACGTTTCAGGGTTACACTTATGCGGGTTGCTGTATAGTTTTTGAACAAAATCCGATCGTTGGTTATAAAAAATAGAACAAAATGAAAAAAATAAAAAAATAAAAATGTTCCGACCGTTATAAAATTTTGCAGGGTCAATAAGTACAACATTCTCTCCTATTTTACAAATTTTCAGCTAAATCGGTCACGACCTTAAGTCGTGTAGATAGAAACTAGGAAAACGCTCAGTTGGACGCGTTGTTGAGCGAGCACCGGTACGTGCAACATGACCCGAGTACGACATTCCCATAAGGCCCACCACACAGTGTAGGCCTAAACTGGATATTGACATTGTGCACTATGTGCTATTGCAACGTCTTTGCATTGTACTAATTCACGTCATGCCTTCTAAAGTGTATCTTTGTATCTTCACTGCCACCTTCATTGTTTGACATCATTTTTCAAATTATGATAAGCAATAAGTCTTTGAGGTCTTGACCGATTTAGCTGAAAATTTGGAAAATAGGAGAGAATGTTGTACTAATTGACCCTGCAAAATTTCATAATGATCGGAACTTTTATATTTTCATATTTTTTTATTTTATTTTTTATTTTTTATAACCATCGATCGGATTTTGTTCAAAAACTATACAGCAACCCGCCTATGTGGTATGTACATGTGTGGAAAATTTCAGGTCGATCAGAGAAACGGTGCGACCTGTATCGAAGCAGTAACAGAAAAAAAAGACATTCTATCCGTAAGAGTCAAGTGGAGACGCTCGCTACGCTCGCTCAATTACATTTTAACTAGGAAAACGTTTAAGTCCCGTCGCGTTGTTGATCGAGCACCAGTACGTGCAACACGACCCGAGTACAAAATTCCCATAAAGTTACATACCAATAAGTCTTTAAGGTCTTGACCGATTTAGCTGAAAATTTGTAAAATAGGAGAGAATGGATAAAATTCACCGCCATCTAGAGGACCTTGACATCATTTCTTTGGGAAAACTATTTTAACTCTTGATTGAGCGAGCGAAGCGAGCGTCTCCACTTGACTCTTATGGCTCGAATGTCTGTTTTTTTTTTTTTTGTTTTTTTTTTCTGTTACTGCTTCGATACAGGTCGCACCGTTTCTCTGATCGACCTGAAATTTTGCACACATGTACATACCACCTAGGCGGGTTGCTGTATAGTAATAAAAAAAAAAAAAAAAAAAAAAAAAAAATGTACCGATCTTTATGAAATTTTGCAGGGTCAATAAGTACAACATTCTCTCCTATTTTCCAAATTTTCAGCTAAATCGGTCAAGACCTTAAAGACTTACTGGTAATCATATTTCTAAAAATGATGTTAAAAATGAAGGAGGCAGTGAAGATACAAAGATACACTTTAGAAGGCATGACTTGAATTAGTACAATGCAAAGATGTTGGAATAGTATAAAGTGTACAATGTCAATATCCAGTTAGGCCTACACTGTGTGTGTGGCCTTATGGGAATGTCGTACTCGGGTCATGTTGCACTTACCGGTGCTCGCTCAAACAACGCGTCCAACTGAGCGTTTTCCTAGTTACTTCTAAGTGGCAGTGCATAGTGACCAGAATTCTCGTGCGACTTTTCGTTGCCATGGTAATGTTACTTTTGTTAAAATGTAATTTCTATCTACACTACTTATCGGATCAAAATAAAATTAACATATTCGTGACCGGACGGACATTCTAAATGATTTGGCTACCTCAGATTTTGTCGCCGTTTTGTTTTAAAAAAAAACTTTAGATTAACTTTAATGTAACTTTATAACTTTTTGAACGATTTTGCCACAAAACTCATGGCATTCAATCGGGAACGAAGCTTGCGTATGGTCAAAATTTCAACTCGATCCGAGCCTCCGTTCGACCGCTATCATGAGCCAAAAAAGCTGCTCGACTTTCCGTTGCCATGGTAACAGTACTTTGTTACAATGTAAATTCCATCTACACTACTTATCGGATCAAAATAAAATTACATATTCGTGACCGGACGGACATTCTAAATGATTTGGCTACTTCAGATTTTGTCGCCGTTTAGTTTAAAAAAAAACTTTAGATTAACTTTAATTGAGCGAGCGAAGCGAGCGTCTCCACTTGACTCTTATGGCTCGAATGTCTGTTTTTGTTTTTTTCTGTTACTGCTTCGATACAGGTCGCACCGTTTCTCTGATCGACCTGAAATTTTGCACACATGTACATACCACCTAGGCGGGTTGCTGTATAGTTTTTGAACAAAATCCGATCATTGGTTATAAAAAATAAAAATTAAAATAAAAAAATAAAAAAATAAAAATGTACCGATCGTTTTGAAATTTTGCTGGGTCATGAAGTACAACATTCTCTCCCATTTTCCAAATTTTCAGCTAAATCGGTCAAGACCTTAAAGACTTATTGCTAATCATAATTCGAAAAATGATGTTAAAAAATGAAGGAGGCAGTGAAGATACAAAGATACACTTTAGAAGGCATGACGTGAATTAGTACAATGCAAAGATGTTGGAATAGTAAAGTGTACAAATAATGTCAATATCTAGGTAGGCCTACACTGTGTGGTGGGCCTTATGGGAATGTCGTACTCGGGTCATGTTGCACGTACCGGTGCTCGCTCAACAACGCGTCCAACTGAGCGTTTTCCTAGTGTAACTTTTTAACTTTTTGAACAATTTTGCCACAAAACTATACAGCAACCCGCATAGGTGGTATGTAAATGTGTGCAAAATTTCAGGTCGATCAGAGAAACGGTGCGACCTGTACCGAAGCAGTAACAGAAAAAAAACAGACATTCGAGCCATAAGAGTCAAGTGGAGACGCTCGCTTCGCTCGCTCAATTAACATATATTTGTGACCGGACGGACATTCTAAATGATTTGGCCACCTCAGATTTTGACGCCGTTAAGTTTGAAAAAAAAACTTTCGATTAACTTTAATGTAACTTTTTGAGCGAGCGAAGCGAGCGTCTCCACTTGACTCTTATGGCTCCAATGTCTGTTTTTTTTTTTTTCTGTTACTGCTTCGATACAGGTCGCACCGTTTCTCTGATCGACCTGAAATTTTGCACACATGTACATACCACCTAGGCGGGTTGCTGTTTAGTTTTGTGGCAAAATCGTTCAAAAAGTTAAAAAGTTACATTAAAGTTAATCGAAAGTTTTTTTTTCAAACTAAACGGCGACAAAATCTGAGGTGGCCAAATCATTTAGAATGTCCGTCCAATCACGAATATGTTATTTTTATTTTGATCCGATAAGTAGTGTAGATGGAAATTACATTATAACAAAGTCCCGTTACCATGGCAACGGAAAGTCGCACAGCTTTTTTGGCTCATGATAGCGGTCAAACGGAGGCTCGGATCGAGTTGAAATTTTGACCATCAGCAAGTTTCGTTCCCGATTGAATGCCATTAGTTTTGTGGCAAAATCGTTCAAAAGTTATAAAGTTACATTAAAGTTAATCTAAAGTTTTTTTTAAAAACTAAACGGCGACAAAATCTGAGGTAGCCAAATCATTTAGAATGTCCGTCCGGTCACGAATATGTTAATTTTATTTTGATCCGATAAGTAGTGTAGATAGAAATTACATTTTAACAAAAGTAACGTTACCATGGCAACGAAAAGTCACACAAGAATTCTGGTCACTATGTACTGCCACCTAGAAGAATTAATCAAGAGTAAAATAGTTTTCCCAAATAAATGATGTCAAGGTCCTCTAGATGGCGGTGGATTTTATATCCATTCTCTCCTATTTTACAAATTTTCAGCTAAATCGATCAAGACCTTAAAGACTTATTGGTATGTAACATTATGGGAATGTCGTACTCGGGTCGTGTTGCACGTACCGGTGCTCGCTCAACAACGCGTCCAACTGAGCGTTTTCCTAGTAACTTTATAAACGATTTTGCCACAAAACTATACAGCAACCCGCATTGGTAGTATGTACATGTGTGCAAAATTTCAGGTCTATCAGAGAAACGGTGCGACCTGTACCGATGCAGTAACAGAAAAAAAACAACAAAATAAAACAACAGATATTCGAGCCATACGAGTCCAGTGGAGACGCTCGCTACGCTCGCTTAACAAAAGTAACGTTACCATGGCAACGAAAAGTCGCACGAGAATTCTGGTCACTATGCACTGCCACCTAGAAGTAATCAAAATACTATCAAGGAAGCAGTGTATTATTTGTTATCAAAGAGTTAAAATAGTTTTCCCAAAGAAATGATGTCAAGGTCCTCTAGATGGCGGTGGATTTTATCCATTTTCTCCTATTTTACAAATTTTCAGCTAAATCGGTCAAGACTTATTGATATGTAACATTATAGGAATATCGTACTCGGGTCGTGTTGCACGTACCGGTGCTCGCTCAACAACGCGACGGGACTTCAGCGTTTTCCTAGTTATTTCTTATAACCAACGATCGGATTTTGTTCAAAAACTATACAGCAACCCGCATAGGTGGTATGTACATGTGTGCAAAATTTCAGGTCGATCAGAGAAACGGTGCGACCTGTACCGAAGCACAACAGAAAAAAAAACAGACATTCGAGCTCGCTCAGAGCGAGCGTAGCGAGCGTCTCCACTTGACTCTTATGGCTCGAATGTCTGTTTTTTTTTCTTTCTGTTACTGCTTCGGTACAGGTCGCACCGTTTCTCTGATCGACCTGAAATTTTGCCCACATGTCCATCCCACCTATGCGGGTTGCTGTATGGTTTTTGAACAAATCCGATTGTTGGTTGTAAATAAATCAAATAAATAAATAAAATAAAAAATAATAAAAAAATGTTCCGATCGTTATGAAATTTTGCAGGGTCAATAAGTACAACATTCTCTCCTATTTTACAAATTTTCAGCTAAATCGGTCAAGACCTTAAGTAGTGTAGATTGAAATTACATTTTAACAAAAGTAACGTTACCATGGCAACGAATGCACTGCCACCTAGAAGTAATCAAAATACTATCGAGGAAGCAGTGTATTATTTGTTATCAAAGAGTTAAAATAGTTTTCCCAAAGAAATGATGTCACAGTCCTCTAGATGGCGGTGGATTTTATCCATTCTCTCCTATTTTACAAATTTTCAGCTAAATCGGTCAAGACCTTAAAGACTTATTGGTATGTAACATTATGGGAAGTTCGTACTCGGGTCGTGTTGCACGTACCGGTTGCTCGCTCAACAACGCGACGGGACTTTAGCGTTTTCCTAGTATAAGGCTTTAACCCTTGGTTAACCACCTGTTTCTGAGAAGCATATCTAACTACCTGGGGCCCGATTCATGTACATTTTATCCCATTTATAAGCAGATTTAGGTGGTATAAGTGCGGTATAACCCGAATCCATTCATAAAGACTTATCCCGCCTCGAAACGGGGATAAGAAAAAATTTTAAACAGATGGGCGGACATTTTAAAATTTTGCGTCTATGTGTAAAACGAGAAAAGTTGTCATTTCTCCATAAAAGAAAAAACAGAAACCATCCCGGGCCTAGGCCCAGATGTAGAAAATTATTCATAAAACAACAGTGTTTGGCCTAAAGTTCCATTAGCTATAGGAATAGATACAATTTACTAACTTTACACGTTTGACAAGCCCTAGGCCTCTTCTAGACAACCCTAGGAAAGCACGCCCTTGTTCAAACACACAACCCGCACAAATAAAAAGTTTTGTTTAAACAAAAAACCCAAATGCAAAAAAACATGATGATATTCCAAAAGGCTTTAAAATTTTTAGGGGGGCAATAATACCCTTTTCTTTTTTTAAAAAACGACCCTCACGCAATCTTCGGTAAATAAATAAAAATGAAAAAACAAAAGGGGGTGAAAATTTAAATGTTCTTTTGCTAATCTGCTGATTTACATGGCTGTGGAATGCATTTGGGAAAAAACTTTTGTTGTGTCTGTTGTTGGATTAAAAATTTTTGTTTGGATGAAATTTTGCTCAGATTTAAACCCAGGCCTTACCCCTGCCATTTCCTGAATTATACCCCCTTTTATACCACCTATACCCGGGATAAAGTACTGATCGGGGCCCGGGGCGCGTCGGGGACCCCACAAAAAGCCCTTGTTTTTGCCAGGTTTTCAGATTTTGGAATTTAAATATTCGTCAGGAATTAATTTTTTAACCCTTTCTGATGACCATTTAGTTTTTCCCAAGAGAAAAAATTCGCAAAAATTTTATTTTTTTTTTTCCACTTGATTTTTTTTTTTAAAAACTAAAAAAAAAAACGCAATGTTGTAAATTTTTGTCAAATTTGAGTCCTTTTTTTTAAACTTTTTTTTTTTTTTTTACCAATGATTTTTAATTTTATGATTGTTTTCGTTTTCACAAAAGTTTTCATTTTTTTTTTTAAACTTTGGTAAAATTTTTTTGGAAAAAAATAACCCCCCCCCCTCCCCCCCCCCTCACTTAAAATTTGGGCCTTTTTCATTCTTTTAAATATGTATGTTTTTTTTTTTTATTATATAGTAAAAATTTATTTAGATAAGTGATATAAGTTCATATCTATCAATTTACTGAAAAATATGGTAATTTGGTGAGGGTGAAAATCCCATTGATAAAAATTTTGACTATGTAAAAACACTTGAAAATGAAAGAACTAAGTAGCCACCGGGGGTCCTTTGAATCCCGCGAGGTTCGGGGGAAAAAAAATACTAACACATGGAGCCCGGGCTCCAACGGGAATTTTTTCTTTGGTTAGTTTTAAAAAATTTGAAGGACTGAGACTCCCCGGGTAAGCCACCCCCATAGTTCCGCTCAGGCAAAGGCAATAAATGTTGACGGGGGGGCCGCTTTGCCCCCCCCCAGTTAATTAACAAGAAACGATAGAAACTTGACAACTTTCCCCCAAAACAAAGCGTACAAAAAAGATTTTTTTCTTTGGGCCTCGAAATTTGAGCGAGCTTTAGCGAGCGCCCTCCACTTGACTCTTAGGGTTTTCAAATTTGCCCCTGTTTTTTTTTTTTTTTTTTTTTTTTTTTTTTAACTGCTTCGAAAAAGGTTTCGCACCGTTTTCTGATCGAAGGGAAATTTTTACACAGTAAAACCATTTTTAAGGGGGTTTGGGCTGAAAAGTTTTTTTAAAAAAAAACCAATCGTTGGTTAAAAAAAAAAAAAAAAAAAAAAAAAAAAAATGTTTCGATCGTTATGAAAATTTTGCGGGGTTAAATTTAAGTACACCTTTTTTCTACTATTTTTAAAATTTTTCAGAAAAAATCGGTAAAGACTTTAAAAGACTTATTGGAAATTCATTTTTTCAAAAAATGAATTTTAAAAATTTAAGGATGCAGTAATATACGAAGTTACACTTTAAAGGCAGGGCCCCCGGGGAATTTTAGTAAAATGAAAAAGATTTGGGAATAGTATTAGTGTACAATGTCAATATACAGTTAGGCCTACACTGTGTGGTGGGCCTTATGGGAATGTCGTACTGGGGTCTTTTTAAAAACGTCCCGGGCTCCCCTTCAACAACGGTCCACTGAGCGTTTTCCTGTTTTGAGCGAGCGTAGGAGGTCTCCACTTGACTCAAAATGGCTTAAAATGTCTGTTTTTTGTTTTTTTTTTTTTTTTTTCCTGTTACTGCTTCGGTACGGGGTCGAACCGTTTCTCTGACCCACTAAAAATTTTGCAAAACTGTACATACTTCCTATGCGGGTTGCTGTATATTTTTTGAACAAAATTGATCTTTGGGTTATAAAACAAAAAAAAAATATCCGTCTTTATAAAAATTTGCAGTGTAAATTAAGTACAACCCTATCTTCATTTTACAAGTTTTCTGCAAAATGGGTCAAAAATTTTAAAAAGACTTTTTGGTTCAAAATTTCAAAAAAATGATTTTGTTAAAAAATCAAGGGGCAGGAAATTAAACTTTGAAAGTTTTTGTTTTTCAAGTTTTTTAAAGGTATGCCTTTTGTTTGTAAACATTATGGGAATGCCCGTACTCGGGTCGTGTTGCCGTCCCGGGTTTGTCGCTCAAAAAACGCGAGGGGATTTTAGGTTTTCCTAGTATTTTCTATTGTTAATTTGGTTTTTCCCAAAAGCATTTCCCTACTTTGGGAAAAATACCTTTATATAAAAAAAAAAAAATTTTGTAAGGGAACTTAAAATAGTAATGGGGACCCCCCTTATATTAAAAAGGGTTGTAATCTTTGGGACAGAAATATCTTAAAAAAAAACACCCAATCAACGCGACGGGAAAAAAAGCATTCCCCAAAAGCGGCCTATTTATAATACATCGGATATGATTTTTTGGATGAGCGTAGCGGCAAAGCGAAGTTCCATTTAAATACCCCTGGAAAAAAAAAATCCGGAATTTTTTTTTTTTTTTTTTCCTTTTTTTTTTGTGTGTTTGTAACACGACCCGGGCCCTAAACCGATACTCCGTTGCGATGAAATTTGATGGAGCCCTTTTCGAAATCTCTGAAACTTAAAAACGGGCCACTTTTTTTGAGCGAAATTTCGGGAATTTTTTCTCATAAAAAAGAAAATTTTACGTATGTTTCGTTTTTTAAAAAAATTTTTTGGGGTTTTATAACCCTACATGCTTTTTTCTTGAAAATGATTTTTTCACAGAACCTTAATTTTATGAATTAAAATATTCGTGGGGAAATTTGGGGCGAAATCAAAAAATTAAATTTCTCATGAAAATAAAAATTTTAGGGTTTTTTTTCTTTTTTAAAAACAATTCTTAAACTTATAACACCAAACATCCCTTTATTCCTATGTAATGTTTTTTTAAAAAGAACCTTAATTTCATAAATTTAATATTTGAGTTAAATTTGAGTCCCAATCAAATAATTTTTTTTTAGAAAATTGCAATTTTACGATTTTTTTTTTTAAAAAAAATTATGAAAAATTTAAAAACAAAAATTTAATTTAATTTTTTTAATTTTTAAATTTAAATTTTAAACTAAAAAAATTCAGTTAATTTTTTTTTTAAATTTTAATTTTAAAATTAAAAAAAAATCTTCGACTAAGAAATTTGTTTTTTTCACAGAAAAAAACAGAAAAACCGCGTAACCCCATGGCACCCAAATGCACCAAAATACGCTCACCCAAAAACAACGCGGGGGGCCCTTAAGCGTTTTCCTAGTAATGTGAGGGCACGCAATACAAAAAACAAAAACAAAACATACCCTTTTGGGAGCGGTAACTAAAAGGCCTAGGGGTTGGGAATGCCCTTGTGTGGAAAAACTATAAAACAGTGCGCGTGCCCGGGCAGGGACCCCCCAGGAGCCTCGAGTTGCATTAGGAGGCAGTGCTAAAAATACACGTTCAATAACAATATATTTCTTACACCTGCTTCCAGGGGTGGCTAACCCAACAAGTTTCTCTGGGTCAACACGGGGGAAGTTTTTTAAAACACCGGTTTTCCCCGGGCCTAAACATTTTTTTCTCATTCAATTTTTTTCGTTTTTCCATTTCATCTGTTCTTTAATATCGCCCCTCTTTTTAAATTTGCTTTTTAAACACCACTCACCCCATTTCCTTCTGTCCTCCCAAAAGGTTCTTTCTGCTTCTACTTTTTCCCCTACACTATCTCTCTTTAAACACCTTTTTATTATTTGGTCCTCCATTTCTCTTTTTGGTCTAGGCCTCCCCCGTATATTTTCCCTGTTCATTTTTTCCACTTTAAAATTTTGCTTTTTGGTATTTTTTTTTTCCATTCTTCTCATATGTCCATCCCAAATTCTCAACCTTTACCCTTCCTATTTTGAACACAAGCAATTGTCAACACCAACCCTCTTCCAAATTCTTCACTCCAATTTTTTTCCCAAAACTTGAATACCCCCGCTATACCCCTTTTATTTAGTGGTAGGGGTAAAAGACATAAAAAAAGAAAATTTCTGCATTTTTTAAACCCACGGTTTGCCGTTTTCCCACAGTTGTAGGTGGGACCAAAAAAAATTTTTAAAGGATGTGGAGGCACTCGAAATTTCCCTTGAATTCAAAATGGGGGCCCCATTTTTAAAAAACGTTTGTCCTCAGATACAAAACTCTTTTGATGTTTTCTTTAAAAAATTTATGGGGTTTTGGGATCGTTTTCGTTATTTCCCCACTCGAATAAATCGAAAATAAAGTCAAAAAAAAAAATCTGGGTTTAAATTCTAGAAATTAAAAAATGTTTTTTAGTAGTAAATTTTTAAAAAAAATCTTCTTTGATTGGGGGACAAGTAGAAATCCTTTACCCTACCCCTTAATTGCTTCCAAACATTAAAAAATTTTGATTATAATGTTTTAAATTTTAAAACCCAAAAATTTATTTTTTTACTTATTGGCCCGTCATTGCTGCGGGCAACCAAGGTGTTCAAAGGTGGGTTTTAAAGATTATTTTTGTGATTTAAAATGCTGCTCTTTTTTGCTCCCTTTTGGGACTTGGGCCTTTAAATTGAAGGGTGGGACCCAAAGTTTTTTTTTTAAAATTTTGGAGGCAATAAAAAATTTTCCTTTTGAATCCAAGATAGCGGCGGGGGTTTTTGGGAAAGTTGGGCCTTAGTAACCCCAAAAATTTTTGCAGTTTTTTAAATTCATCTGTGTTTGGGAAACATTTTTGTATGTAAGTGACTCTCAGAATACAAATATTACTACAATTTAAAGTAAAAAAAACAAAAAAAATTGAGGGAAAATGGGAAAATTTTTAGAAAATTTAAAAAAAATCCCGGGTTTTTTTGGCCCGTGTTTTCTTTTTGACGTTGTTAAGAGGAGTCGTTTAGGCTGGCTCGGAGACGATCTCAGAACTCGTTTTTTGTTTTTCTTTCTTTCGGGGAAAAGGTTTTAAAAACGTCGGGGATAATATTTTACACGGAACTTTTATAAAGAAACCATCTAAAGATCCATTACGCGTATCCTAAAATTTAAATTTATTAATTTTGAATTCAAAAAATCCGTTTTAAAAACTCCTTTAAAATTTTCTCAATTTTGGGGAATTTGGGGAAATTTTTTACAAGGGGTACAATTATTTTAAAAGCAATTTTTAATACTGGATATCAATGTGAACTACCAGGGTTTAAATTTTGGTTTTATTTGTAAAAAAATAAACGGTTTGGTGATAATTTTTTTTAGAATTTAAAAAACTATGTTTTGGGTTTCCCATTTTTTTCGCGTTTTTGGGCTTATTCCGCAATTGGGCCTTTTTTGGGTTTATTTCTTGCAAAAAAAAGTGTGGATATCTACATAAAATACTTTTATTACATTTCCCTGCAAAATTTGGTAAAGTATTACCAACCGTTTTTGCATAAATTATCAAAAACCCGCCCGGGGGGGCCCCAAATTTTCCCGAACGGGCTGTGGGGCTCAAAACATTTAAAAAAACTTTTATGGGGGAAGCAAATGGCATTCTGGAGTTTGTTTTGATGGTGAGGGGAAAAAATAAACCCCGGGGGTATATATGGGGACTACACGGGGGGGGTTTGGGGGGCGAAAACCCCCCCAAAAATAGTCGAAAATTGTGAAATCAGGTTTTTTGAGTGCGTTTGGTGCGTTTTAGAAAAAAAATTGGGGGCCCGAAAGCAAACCAAAAAAAAATGTAGTTTTTGTTCAGTCCCAAAAATGGAAAAACCCCCAAATGAATGAGTCACTGAGGGGATAGATTATATTTCATCCCCCTAGTGGTTTTGGCCCCTGGGGAAGGGGGTTGCGGTAGTTTTTGAATCAGCCCCACTACAATTGTTACTAGAAAAAATTAAAATTTTCATATATACCATTTTAAACCGGGGAGTGTGTGGGGTGCGCGAAGAACCTTTCCGTTTTTTGATGATGATTTTATGATTTTTGTGGGTGCCGTGCAACCCCGCTCCTAAATAAACATCTCGTGGGTGCTTTGGCTCTCCTGCCAAACCCCCGGAGCTGGGCCTATGAAAACCTGGGTGCGCGCTTTTTTAGTTTTAGCCATGCAAGCTCAGCCCAAAATTTAGTCCCAAAGGCAACTTAAAAAAAGGTAGCTGTAAAACCCGTTCAAAGAAAACTTTTCAAAAGCATAGTTCCCTTTGGGGTTTTTTGTTTTGATCACACACATAACCCCCCACTGATTGACAATTCATTTAAAAAACCGGGAAAAGCTCTCGAACACAGCTCTCAGCGTTCACCGTGAGTTCTGTAGTAGAAACCCCTTTTAATCTCAAGACTACCAGACCCTTCTCTGCCCTTGCCTTAGATAAAGCAACGAAAAAAATTAAAGCTTTAAATTTAAAGGAAAGGGCCGACCGTGGTGTAGAGGTTTCCCAACAGAAAAATCCAGTGGCTCTTTTGGGGGGGGTCATTGCAGGTCCTAAATCTGCAGGTTACACAGTGAAATTTTTTCCCCCCACAAGATGGAAAAACCCCCAAATATTCTTCGGCAACATGAGCAATACTCAGCATCCCGGGGCTATGTTTGGGAAAAACACTTGCGCTCAGATTTTAGATTTTAGATTTTAGATTTAGAATTTTGCACGCTTTTATTTTAACTCATTGATACGAAAAATTTTAACATAGAAAACAAACCCCTTGATTTTTTCATAATATGAAGGGGAATGCCCACAGAGAGAGGTTGGGGTGTGGGCGCATAATTTTTGGGGGGCAATTCAGGTTTTTGAAAGGCAGATTTACGTTGAATCTTGGTATGTATACCCAAATTTTGTAGTTTCAAACAAAGTATATAAATGTATGTGTATATAAAGTATATAAAGTATAAAAAATATTAAAAAAGATACCCCCTAAAGTTTGGTTTTTATTAAAACTAGGGACTTAAAATTTTTAAAATGGTTTTTTAGTGGGTTTCATTTTAACAATTTATTTTTTATTGATTCATAGCATTTTTCGACTCAAAGACGTTTTTTAAGAATTTGGTAATACCCTTTTTGGGAAATTTAACGAAGATTTATGTAATTGACAGCCGGGGATTTGTGAGCAAAGGGAAGGGGTTGGGCCCCATTAAACTCTCTTGTAGATGTGGCACAATCTGTATAAGGGGTTTTAAAGGGGTTTCTATATAGTTGGGTAACTTAATAACTACTTTTTTAACCCCCTTAAAAACAGTGAACAAAAGATCTTCACGGGTAAACTAAAAATTACTCGGCAGGCAAAAGAATAAGAAGTGTGATGACCCGATGAGCAAACTTTCTCTAAACTATTTATTGCAAGTCAGCACAGGGAAAATTTAATTAGATGACCTTTTTTTTCCCCACGAAAAACAGGCTTGTCCCCTTCGATTTCAGCAAATGGTGAGTTTGGGGCATAGGTAACCAAAAGGGAAAATGACCCTTAGGTTTTAGAGATTTTTTTAACCCCATTCACTGATTTTAAAAATTTTCTGCTTTTAATTTCAAAGGCAAAGGGGGGCCCGCCCAAAAGAGCAATGTGTGAACTTAGTGAAGAAAAGCGGCATAGAAGTTTAAAAAATTGCTTTAAACAGAAAAACTTAAAAAACCATATTCTTTACTAAATACCTATTCCAAATTTGTCGATTGTGATAATAGCCGTAGTGAATTTGTAAAAAAGTACGTTCCCTTTTAAAATTTTGAGGTTTAAATTCGTGTTCCCCCTTTTCCCAAATTTTTTTTTGGGACCCTTTACACCCAAAAATGATATTATTGTCGTTCTTTGCAAAATTTTGAGTTTCAAAGGGGCCCTTTCCAAAAATTTCCGCCAAACTTGGATTCGAAAGGGGGGTTTTTAAAAGCCTTTCCCCATCTTAAAAAAATCTTTTGGGTACAGTTAACTGAGGGCCCAAATGGGAAAACCCCGTTAAAAAAAAGGGGAGCATATTAACAGCACAATAATCTTTAACCCCCCTTTTGAGCACCTCTGGTTGCCGCCCGCAATGACTGGCCAAAAAATAAAAAAAAAGAATTTTGGTTTTTAAAATTAAAAATTTAAATTTATTTAATTTAAATTTTTTGTTAGAAAATTTACAAGGGTAGGGTTTAAAAATTTTTTATGTCGGACCCAATCTATGAAGATTTTCTTTTAAAATACTACTAAATAATTTAAAAATTTTTAGAAATTTCCCCCTGGATTTTTTTTTTTTAAATTATTTTTGGGGCTATTCGAGTCGGAAAAATAAAAACGATACCAAAAATGATTTATTAGGGCACATCAAAAAAATTTTTTTTATCTGAAAAAAATTTGTTTTTTTTTAAAAAAGGCCGCCCTTTTGAAATTTTAAGGGAAAATTTTTGGTTTTCCCCATCCTTTAAAAAATTTCTTTTTGGGTTTCCCCCTACAACTGTGGCCCAAAGTGGCAAATGTGTTCAAAAAATGAGTATTATTTTGCGTACCGCTACCACTATACGAATTTCATTTATGCAGCTTGTATCTTATTCGAGTCCCTCACTCCCAACGTCCAAGTCACAGCACCATACGTTAGAATTGGCAAATAATACACCTTGTACAGCAACAGCTTACACTTGACTGGGACATCTTTATTCCATAACAACTTTCTTACCTGATGATAAAAGGTTTTGGCCTTGGCTACTCTTTTGGAGATTCAATAACAATAAGATGTTAAAATATTGTATGATAATTGAAAATCAATCCCGAACTGTGAAAATAAAAAAATTGATTAATGTCACAAAATGTTATGATTGACGAGTGAGCGCAGCGAATGAGGACTACGACGCAACTCGATCGAGCCTTTGTCGTGATTAATTTGTCTGTTCAATGTTAAGTCTGTCCGAACGGCCAAATAGATTGTGCTTAAATTTTAAACATACATCCGTGACCAGGTAACTGAGAACTGCTAACAAAATGAGAAAAATCCGTTGCGATTTAAAACTCACAAGAAAAAAATGTGAAAAATTTCAACCTAGAATTGTAAATTGTTTAAATTTGCCATATGCACAGAAGGCCACAGCCTTGGTTATAATGGAGAAACAATTATGATTTCGGTGATAAACTAGGAAAACGCCAAAGTCTTTGTTAGACGAGTGAGCGAGTCATGTGATGGGTACCCGGGAACATTTGCATTAAGTTTGATAATAATTATATAGGTAAAATTAATATTGTGTTGAGTTAGCTTAGTATAAGGGCGAGTCAACTGGAAGGCCATAATGCGCCACTCTAGCCTATGATAAGCTAGTGTGGAAGTGTGGAAGAAAGGGAATGCGCTGCACTGCACTGCACAGCACTGCGTGCAAATCACGCAAGGTCGTACTGCGCTGCACTGCACTGCGTGGAAACCACGCAAGGTCGTACTGCGCTGCACTGCACAGAACTGCACTGCACTGCACTGCACTGCACTGCGTGGAAACCACGCAAGGTCGTGTGCGCACCTTTATCAGCCTATGCAACGCTGACGCGTGAGAGCCGGACAACGTCCATTTAGCTTTTCTATTGGATAATGCGGCCTATCCTGCTCGGTCGGACGCAAGTAGCTCCCAAGAAGTCATTTCCAACGCGAATGATGTTGGCTGTTTGTGGGCAGTTGTTCACCAGATTTGTTCATCTGTCATACTAATCATTCTTATTTGTGTTTTTAAGTTTGATAGATTACGTTGTGCAACCTCATATTTCGTAGTATAACAAATAATTTAATGACCTTACCGAGTACCGAATTTACTTTAATTACGATATTAAATTCTCGACTCGCGATCTCTGAAAGTTATTTCGGGGTGGGGATGATTTTGATATTTTAAAGTTTCGTCGTTGGTTTAAACCTTGTATTGTTTTGTTTGTGATCATCCTCGTGATGTATAGTTGAGATGGTAGCTGCATGATCAAACAGTGCTAGTGTAAGTTGTGCACTTTGCAACTGCATGAACTAACATATTATTATCTTCGGTACAAAGTGACTGAGATCCGCTGGACGCCGACTAGCCAACAAGACATGTGGACCTAGCTCACAGGTAAGAAATTAATTTTCACATGCATTCATTTTAATCTATTTGTTTCCTAACACAAAGTCAGTTAACTTGCAAAGAGAAATAAGCACAGGGCCAAACGTTGAAATATACATTTTATATATATATGAGATATGGCTCCAAACACAATGGGAGACAGTCAAACTAATAATAAATTAATAATATATAATAGGTTATGCAATGCACTTAATTATAGTATATTCATGAACCGGAGATCGATCCCGGGTCCTTCGGCTTCACGTACCGATTCACTAGCAAGTTATCTGGCCATTGGGTGCATCTTCTTCGAATTACTATGTTGGTGTTGATCTTTACATAAAGTCCCGATATAACATAATATAATTATATGTAATAGGGTGCATCACGACATGCCAGTAGAGTATTCCGCCTTCAAAAACGAGCCAGCCGGGTTATGGCGGGTGCCTCCTGGCAAACATCTTGCAGAAATATTTTTCCCAGCATAAAAATACTCACTCTTACCAACTGTCTCATACAATCATGTGCACTATTTGTACGCAACAACCCAAATCTTTTTCCACGCAACTCTGCAACACACTCGTATCCTACTCGTTCACACTCTGATATACATCTCCCTACTCACAAAACATCACGCTTCTCCACTAGTCCCTCCTATTTTTGTCTCACTATCTATAATAAACTACCATTGGATATGAAAAATGCCCAGACATTGAACTAAAAGAAACCTGTTAATATACCAAAAATTAATTTATAAATCCGTAACCAGCAACTCGTACCCATGGTATTTTCCATCTCATGTATTGTAAACATTAATTTAATTTGCTTTTGTAATAATCCACCATTGTTGGCTTGTTTGTTTTTCAAAATCTATTCATCTACATTTACTTTTCTCATATCATTCCAAGTCATAAAGTATGACCTGTTATTAAGATTTTCCCACATAAATAATATACTACATAGTTCTAATTGTTCTTCTCATCTATCTCTTCCATAATAATGTTTCACATATTTATTATATTATATATAATATATATATTTATTTATTTAATATTTTATTTATATATATATATATATATATATAAATATATATATATGATAAAAACAAGGATCTTGGGTAAAACCGCGTCGAAAATAAGATGAACCAGGGCAGAACCTGGGCTTCCACCGACGTTTCGTCTGTACTACGTCAGACATTTTCAAGGTTGACTGTGACTCTACGGAGGTGTGAGTCACAGTGGTTGGCAAGCACGCAGCGCCCGCCTTATATAGCCTCGGCTGAAGGTGCGGGTCGGCGAGGTTATATAGAAAATAGGTGCGGGTCGGCGAGGTCATATCGTGATAAGGTGCGGGGCGGCGATGTCATATCGAAAAAATATACGGATGGTGGCAATTGAGAAACAAAATAGCACAGCTTACTGTAGTGAAACCTTTTTCGTCCGGCTTCTTGTCATAGGGCCTGATTGGTTGTCTTTTGAAATGTTATTTGTGCTTAGAATTATGGAATCTGAAATTTGCACCACCTCTGAGGGATTTGGCTGAATAGGTCTACGGACTACATTTCGAGGCATGAGTGCAGGTTTCCAAGCAAGAGGGAGGCTCTGGCTATCATCTCTTTTGTTCATGTTATTCGGCCGTTTCTCAGCCTTCAGCCGAGGCTATATAAGGCGGGCGCTGCGTGCTTGCCAACCACTGTGACTCCAACCTCCGTAGAGTCACAGTCAACCTTGAAAATGTCTGACGTAGTACAGACGAAACGTCGGTGGACGCCCAGGTTCTGCCCTGGTTCATCTTATTTTCGACGCGGTTTTACCCAAGATCCTTGTTTTTATCATATATTTATATATATATATATATATATATATATATTTATTTATTTATTTATTTATTTATTTATTTATTTATTTATTTATTTATTTATTTATTTATTAGCCTATTAATTTTTATACAAATTATTAACTATTAGATTTATACCTAGTTTTGTAGTTTTTTCTACATGTTTATGTACATTTTATAACATGTTAATATTAAGAATTATTCACTTCACTCTGTCTCTCATAATAGGATAATGTGTGTATACTTTTACTATGTAATTTGTCAAGCGAATAAATTTACTCTACTCTACACTACTCTACTCTTTATGTATGATTTATATAAGGCCGCTTCGCGAACGCTTTTTCTAGTCGCGTTAATGTATGAGATTTTTTTTAAATATTTCTATCCAATGATTACGTTTATAAGTAGGATCTCATTACTTTTTCTATAGTGAATGATATTACTTGTTAATTATACACCTGTAAGAGGCTTATATTAAAACCATAATTTCTATGAATTTTTACCAACATTTTTTACTTTTTTTTCAAAAGGCACTACATCACCATAATCTTATTGTCAATGTAAAATATGAACGTTTCCCGTTTGGTCAGAATCGGCTGAAATATCACGAAACTATCGTATTAAAAACCGGGAAAAAATCGTAAAAGTACGATTTCTATGAGAAATATTTCTTCAAATGTCAATAAAATCATAACATATTGTTTCAGTGATTTTAAACGTTCCCATAAAGTTTCGTCAAGATCGGAGAAGCCGTTTGGCAAATATCACAAAATTTATCTCGTTAAAAATCGAAAAAAAAGTAAAAGTACGATCATCATATGAAATATTTGATAAATTGTACCCAAAAACGTGGCAAGTCTATGTTCAAAGATTTCGAAGGCTGCCTCAAATTTTCATCAAGATCGCAAATGCATGCCGTTTGCCCAGTAAAGCGCGAACAGACAAAATTACAAAAAAAAACACTCAAGCTATTTTTTGTTTGTTTTATTTTTTTTTTGGGGGCTCAAGCTATTTTTTGTTTGTTTTATTCGCTTCGCTCAAAAAAAAAAGTTTTGTTATTACTAGGCCGCTTCGCGAACGCTTTTTTAGTCGCGTTAAAGGATGAGCATTTTTGTAAGTTTTCAGTTTGCGTGGGATCTCTTTACTTTTGCAAGTGCTTTTTGAACGCATTGTAGGTGATTGTTGTCAAGTTTCTATAGTTACTTGTTAATTGTTATTATAGACCAAAAAAATCATATTAAAACCTTTATTCTATGGATTCCGGCTAACTTTTTCAACTTTTTCTATCAAAAGTGTGAACGTTGTAGCCCCACCCGTTTAGTCAGAATCGGCCCAAATATAACGAAAATATCGCATTAAAAATCGAAAAATCGTAATAGTACGATATTTTGTAATGTTACTTCTAATTTTAATAATTAAAAACAATCAAAATCGAATTAATTAGCAATTACTAAAAATCGATCAAATTAAAAATTGGGTCATTACCAAATAAAGTCCCACGTTCGGATCGCCAAATGTTAAGTTTCTACTAATATATCCAATTTATTTAAAATCAAAATAAATAAATAAAAGTAGTTTATTTTTTCAAAATGCAAATTTTCAATCAAAATTAAAGATTCATGAAATCACAGCTATCAGAAATACAGGTCCAGGGTAATTAATACATCCAGTACTTATGGCAAAAAGGACAAAATTACAACAATTGTCAAAATCAACACTCACAAACAAAACACAAACCTGGTTCTACTGCGCCCTGCCTTTAGCTTCTGTCACGAGATGTCCAATGCAAAATAACGAAATTAAAGAACTTATAGGCCTAGAGAATAGGATCAATGGTTTTGCTTTCTACTTAAATTATTTTAACGTCAATCAATATTCATTGATAGTTGTGGTATATTGTAAAGTATTCGTATTACACATTCATAAAGAACTTACAAGTTACCACAGGTCATAATAAACAGGCTTCTACCTACCTATTCAGATCTGAATTGATTTGTTACCCCTGTGGGTTTTCTTTCTAAATTAATGAAAACATAAAATCCCATCAAAATATTACATTCTAATTAATCTTGCCAAAACAATTAGCGGCAATTAACTTGAAAGTGTTAATACTCATCACTCATTATTAATCCAATTTGCCAGGAGAGACTGTTCGTGTTTTATGTTGACAACTTTATGTGTGAATATCGTCGTCTTGATGTGGAACGAAAATTAGGAACGCACTTATTAATTAATGTGTAACACCATCAAGCTAGAAGATCGAACACTTGTCCTTCCTGTCAGCCATGTTTGACGGAACTCGTCTGCCTCTTGGGACACGCCCACACGGTTGTTGCCCTCTGGTATGACTCCACCATACTCCGTGGTATATAATATGTGCATAATCACTTAGTATGAGTAGTTCTATGAGAGTATGAGAATAACTTGTGTCTACGTATGCGTGTGCATACGAGTGTGAGAATAACTTGTGACTACGTGTGCACTAGTATGCATGTATGTATATACTAGTATGCACACGCACACGTAGTCACAAGTTATTCTCACACTCGAATGCACACGCACACGTAGTCACAAGTTATTCACATACTAGTTTGCACACGCATACGAGTCACAAGTTATTCTCACACTCGAATGCACACGCACACGTAGTCACAAGTTATTCTCACACTCGAATGCACACGCACACGTAGTCACAAGTTATTCTCACACTCGAATGCACACGCATACGTAGTCACAAGTTATTCTCACACTTGTATGCACACGCATACGTAGTCACAAGTTATTCTCACACTCGAATGCACACGCACACGTAGTCACAAGTTATTCTCACACTCGAATGCACACGCACACTTTCTCACACACACAATTCATCCATACATTTATATACATATTATGATATTATGTTTTTGTAAGGCGAATGACGCTGTTATGATGGTGTTATAGACATATATTAAAAAAGTGCCTCCAGCGGGGATTAAACCAGGTACCTCGGCTGCCCGGGACATGGCTCTTACCAACTGGCTCGTTGGTCTTGTGGTTAGCGTCTCTGCTTCCAATGCGGAAGGTCCAAGGTTCGATTCCGCTACATAGGAGGAAGTTTTTAAACTTCTTAATTGAAGTCCATCAGTTCTTGGGTTAGAAAATTGTAAACGGTGACTTAAGAGTCCTCCTAGCAACGAGGCACCTCCTTTGTAAATTAATTTTTTATAACTGAATAGGATAGACGTTAAATAAATCAATAAATAAAATAAAATAAATAAATTCAAAGTTGTTCTTCGGCCTTGTTGATTCTGGCGTTGATGCGGGGGTGTTGCACTGTCCATACCACTGATTGCTATATTTCCTGTTGAAAATATCGAATTTTGGTTGGTTATCGCTCACTCGTCGATTGCGTCGGGACGTACAGGGTTGGCTTAGTCGCTTTGGTTTAATGTCCACTACTGAAAATCAGTTATATGACTAAGTGGGTAGACTCTAAATACGAATTTATTTATTTTATAATTGAGAATATTATGATATACATGTTACACTTGCTCCAACGAAAGAATGCAGATGATTGGAAGTGATGGGGGTAGAATGAATGCGCGGTAAATGTAATGTCGCCTTTGTGTATGAAAGAGAAATATCTTTTACCAACGCAAGCAAAAATTATCTGTGCTAGATCACAGAGTTCCTCCGTGTGCAAGATCTACGCTGAGCTAGCATGAATAGAGTTGACAAAGTTGTTAGTTGGGAAAACAATTTCGAGCCACCTGCATTCTTTCGTTGGAACCACTTTATAAGTGTAATTTTATTTAATTTCTCGTATAGGTGTTTATTTAAGTCATGAAAATAATTGATGATTGCTGCTTTGATTGTAAATGTGTTGATTATTCGATTGTATATTGTATTACATTGTCGGGCTTCACCATGTTGTCAATAGAGAATCAATACTTCTGATAGCAATAATAATCATCATGAAATCACTGGTGGTAGCCACATTAGACGTGGTTTGTAGCTTATGGTAATCAAAAACTTTTTGAATGGTAAAGATTTTAAAAACGAAATGAATATTTAATTAATTGTTCAGTTTAAGATCTGTGTAAAACATTAACTACTAGGCCGTAATGATCATTCATCAACATCTCGTTTTGGTAGAATCTGGGCCCAAGGGTCACGAATCAAACCCCTCTCCACCGTCAGTCAGGTCTGGCCCAACTTGAAAGCGGCAGTCAGCGATGGAGGCCTGGGCCAAGACCTCGTTGATTCTCTGCGTCTTCGGATTCCTATCAGAGTTTCGACCGATAGAACCTTACTACACCCAGTTTCTCGTGTCACCATGGAAGAACTTCACAGAGGTCCAGGTAAGTAATGTATTGAGTTTCTCAAGAAATCATGGGCAGAGCCAAAGTCTCTCATTTGAATTCAGTACTAACGATAATAATGGTGTGCACCAATGTGTATTTGGCCTGTAACGACTACTGTAACTGTAACGACCTGTAACTACTGGAGTGCCAACTACTCCCTTCTTAAAGGCAAAGGATCAGATAGCATTGTTGGGAACATATTATGTTAAACCTCTAATTATTTGAAGAATTTAGAAACAAAAATGAAAGAAATTGGCCTCAATATACTCGACTGGTGAGCAATTTGTTAGTTGGTGACGTCACGCGGCGTGACGTAGATGGTGGTCTTCCTCGCCTGGTTCCGAGAGAAGACTGGCGACGGCGCGCGAGCGAGCGCTTCAATGGGCGCGCAGACAAGACCAGTTACATAGTTAAGTTGAATAGTCAGTGTGATCACATTACTTACGATTTTCAGCTTTTTGTAGTTTAGTGTAAACGTTATGTTTTCAATGAGATCACGTTTGTTTCTAGCCAGAGTATACGTAGACATTTATTCCTTCTTTACATGCACTTCTAATTTACTTCTCAATTTGAAAGAAGGAACTGTTAGTGTTCTTCAATTCACGTTTTGATATCACATCTTCCTTGACTTTTTGTCAGACTGTTGTTAATTTCATAATTATAGTCAACCAAATTTTCGGAACATACTCGGGCATGTTTTAATAAACAAATTTATCCTATTTTATTTTCGCTAGCCAGGATTGTATCTCACACAAAGACTCGGGGATTTGTCCTTTGAAAAAACGGTGAAAAAAAAATATATTCCGTACTATCAAATATTTTACTGCATCCGTATACATACACAGTGCCGTGTTACCATGTGACTTATTTTCTTGTGTGACATTGATACTATAGCCTATTTACAACAATAATATGTACACGTGATTTACACAGCCGAACACATACTCCTGCTTGGGAAGCCCTTACATAGTTTTTAGCCTGCAGTCGCTTGCATTATCCATAATACTAGAATGATGAATGGAACAACTAATATTATATTTAACAAATTTCACTGAAAAATAAAAGCAGTACACAAAACTAGTGACAAAGACTCCATGCAGATATTGTCAACCAGTAACTGCAAGGGCCGCGTTCTAGAGCATCTTCTTGCAAGTTAGCGTGTGCCTACTGATCGCTGATGTAGCTAGCGAGCACCTGTTCTGACCGAGTTGTCTTTCCAGATCAACCAGCAGATGTACCCTATGATCACCTACTCTCAGCTATCTCTGCTAGTCCTGGTGTTCCTGGTGACGGACATCCTGAGATACAAGCCGGTCATCTTCATGCAGATCATATCCATAATCATCTGCCTAGGGGTCACAATTGTGGGGAAGACTATTGAAAGCATGCAGGTGGGTCTCGTCTTAGCGATAGTAGAACGAACTTTTTTAGTTTGACCCATCCCACCATCTTATTATAATAAGAGCCAAAGTGAGTGAATGCAGTCAGCTTGTGTGAAAATATCGCTTATCTACGTACAATGTGTAAGGGACTAATCTAGAGCTGACAAGGATTTTAAGCATTATTGTCATACTGGAAACATGTTTTTCAAAGGGTATGTTACTCGGGCAGGTTTTTAGCATTGAAGTCAAAAACATATTACTTTGCCAATGCAGGCGTTGCCGGTGACTGACTAGTGACAAACCAGTTGTCTTTGATTCCAAATGCAAATCACTGGTCGCCCAAAACCAGTGAATAATGTTGACGGCAGAGCCAAAGTGTCTTTGTAATAATTATTTTGCTGGGCCTTGGTGCGGGTTATCTGTGTACGTCATGTATAAATTGAAATGAATAAAATAAAAGTTTGCAATCAATGAGACAAAAATATATCCCTGTGGTACACCCTCAATAACGATGAAGAAAGCAATCATGATTCTTTTTCAGGTAATTGCCTTCTTCTTTGGTATGTTCCAAGCGTCGTCTGTGGCCTACTTCACATACATCTACGCCAAGGTCGACCGGAAATACTACCAGAAGGTCACAAGTCCACACTCAGGTCGCCATCTTGCTCGGTCGGTTCTTCTCGAGTGTCGTGGGCCAGCTGCTGATATCATCCGGTTTCACCGACTACTCGATGCATCTCTACATCTCATTTGGAGGTACTTAAATACACTGATCTACTGTTATATTATGGGCATATGGTTTGTAATAATCTATCGTCAAGTAATTTTACGACACTTTAAGCTATCTTTAACCAAAAACATAACCTAACGCTAATGGATGTGAGGGGGCTTGGAAGAGAGTTATGACAGATTCAGTCAGATGCGATAGGGAGAGTTGTGTCAGTGCTCACTTCAAGTTTCGAACTAACGGGCCAATTCACGCAATGTTCGCAAACGGGCTCAGGGTGAAATGAACGCAGCTCTTCACAGTGAAACTGGGACCTCCCGAATCAGAGTCGCGCGCGCTCGAGCTCGAGCTAGCACTATCGGTCGCGAACTGCTTTAAAGACATAATTGCTTATTTTCTTACTTTTTACTATTTCCAGTGGCAAGACACTGCCTGGGTGAATACGATGGATACTGGTTTTGAACGATAGGTTAGCCTTCGTCTCTGTCCATAGAGGTTGTAAATAATATGGATGTCGTCGGCACGTTTTTAGCCTCTGATATTCCTTTATGAATTTTTGTTCAAAAAAATTTGTTTCGTTTACATTGGGCATTAAGTATAGCAAATTTATTCTATGAAGTTGTCTAAAGTAAAGGCAAAGAAACACTGTGAAGGTTATTATTGAAAAAAAAATATTTAATGTTTAATATTTACCAATACAATTGACCATTGCTATAAGGGAAATATCAAATGAGTCAATTTGATTTCTTCCAGCCGTGATCATGGCGATGGTCTGGTCGTTCTTCCTGCCGTCAGTCGAGCGAAGTATCTACTTCCACGCCGACGACACGGCTGTCATCGGCCACGTTCCTAGTCCGGACTTGGTGGACCAGGAGCTGACCACGTTCCTTCCGTCACATACTTCCACGCCCCACGCGTCCAAAGCAGCAGCTGTTCCCAGTCTGGACCTAGAGAACCAGGAGAACGCGATTCTTCAGTCTAAATCCTACACCGCACACGTGTTTGATGCTGCAGCCGCTCAGAGGCTGGTGACCGTCACCGACAAGTGTCTTCGAACCTTCAAACATCTGTGGGACGACTTCATTTACGCCTACACGGATCTCTACGTGTTGAAGTGGAGCTTCTGGTGGGCGATGGGGTCATGCGGCTATTTCCAGGTAATATGAAAGACAACGCTTAAGACGTGCTTGTTAAGTTAAGCATATCACTCGACGATAGCTAAGATATGGCGTGGGTTTTGCAACGAGCAGAACTACCTGTATATTATTATTATACTGTAACTTATGGCCCTGAGACCTTAACCGCCACTCTAAACCAAGCCCCACGTTGGCTCGTCAATGTAGCTTATCACAACCCCTACGCTCTGTCTACTTGCCTAAAACCTCACGTTCAAGGTGTTAATTAAAACTCAGGTAGACTAAAACACAAAAGTTGGACGCTATCATTAAAAATATAAAGCTCTCGATGTCTCAGGTACTAAACTAATGCTTGATACATTTTGTATAATCCGGATACTGAGGAAACACAATCCCCAGGTAATGACAGGCAACACAAGGTAGGAGGATATTTGCATATCCCACAAACCACCGGACTCCTAGTCCTCACACTGTGTGTGTGCGGCTGGGCTGCGGGCGTCCGTCCTCCTTGGCTGGGTGGCGTCCACTGGATAGCTTATAGACTACTTATAGTAGGCGGATTCTTACTGCTAAAGTGATAGGCTGAAGGCGATTTTACTATGAGAAAAAGGGGAGAGCAAGTGGCAGTAGTGCGGGAAAGTAAGGTTCCCTGACTTAGATGCATAGAATACTTGTGATTCAACTGTATAATTTGAATTGAAACAGCAGGTTACAATGTTAAACAAATGATGAAAAAGGAATGACTACGATTGGATCCAACCTACTGTAAAAATATACCTTCTTTTTAAATACATTGAAAGTGGTGACAATACCTGGTTGACTTATTATAATAGTAATTTTGGTTTGTTTTTACTCAACACTTCGGTGCCTCGCTTGACCTGGTTGGTGTGCAGACGCCGGGTGACGCTCATGTGCATAGCTTCGAGCGAAGGTTTGGCGCGCAAAGATGATACGACGCTGGCATCCCATGTTTATGGAGGCGGTTTTAGAAGCGTTGTGACCTCTTGGTGGCGGCACCTGACCTCGTGTACTGGCTCACACGGTACATCTGGCGATGTCTTATCGTAGCTTCTTGTGACTTGGCACGGCCATAAGGCGAGTCTCGAAGTAGTGGCTGAGTAATGAAACCACGCTCTCTCGTAGGGGGGGGGGGGGCTTCCCACATTAGTTGGTCATGAATT
This sequence comes from Sweltsa coloradensis, assembly GCA_024449915.1. Lineage (NCBI taxonomy): Eukaryota > Metazoa > Arthropoda > Insecta > Plecoptera > Chloroperlidae > Sweltsa > Sweltsa coloradensis. Next base: position 45,507 of record JAMZAV010001968.1, on the reverse strand, counting down.
TAGACAATGATGAAGGGAAATGGTTTATATGTGAAGGTTGCTTGGGTAGGTAATGTTCAGGCTGTTGAATTAGGAACTTTAGAGATAGCCGGGGTCTTTGCGGGGGTGTCAAAGGAGATTTTCAGGGTAACACCACGGGGTGTGGCGGCGCTTACTCCCCGAAAACTCGGTATTATCACGGAATATTAATAAAATTTAGATCAAACCGACGCACGACCCCGATTCCTATGCACGGAAACATTTTTGTTGAGCCATCGTGGCTTAGAACGCGCTCCCGGAATTTAGGTACACGGTCACTCTACGACTTGTGCACTATGCTCCGTCGAAGGCCCAAGACTTTGCGGCGATTTCTCCTGCAGAAAGTGAGCGTCCCCTTCATGGCGGGGGGAAAACCCAAACCTACACGTGATCGCTGGCTGACGTATCGTGTAGCTGATTGGCATTGTGCGTGGCGGTTCCCCGGGGGAAACCCAAATGGCCCGTCTTTTTTACGTGCCCTGTTTGGTTAAATTGCACTGTAAAAAATTTGTCAAAACGTTCCCATTTTGACTGGAAATCTTTCATCCAGCGCGAACCCTTGCTATTCTTTATTTTTGGGTTTGTTCCAACTTTGACCCAAATTCCGGCGTACCCACCCTAGTAGTCGTCCGATAGCCCCCCCAAATCCCGAGAAATTGTCTCAACGGAGGGAAAGGTTCACATACCCCATTCGATCCCAACACCCACAGTATCATTTAAAGTTTGATTAATAAATTTGTTCCCCTTCATACGTCGCGACGCTTTGAACACGACCGACGCTAAATTTTTTCGTCCAAAAGTGAAATTTAAAATTTTAAAAATTTCTTGTTAAAAATGCACTTACGGAATCATCTTTATGCCATGTTTTCATAAAACCACATTTAATAAGTGTATTTTTATCGAAAAATACATAAAACAGTTTTCTGATCAAATAGACCTCAAGAGCGTTTTTTTAAGAATACGCACGCTTTCGTTTGATGGAAAAGGTAGATTTTTTTCAAAAAGATTATTCAAATGCTCAATATAATATTTAAGATTTTGGTACAAAAATGGCTATCTTGAATTGGCCATAAATATTACAGAACACTGTAAATAAAAAAATACCTAAAGCGCGCGGGGGACTCGAGTCGGGAAAAAAAGTACTATATCACTGAAAATTTTTCCTCAAATTAAAAGTTTATTCATTTTTTGTCACTCTTGAATAATAAAGAAAAAATCTGATTAGAAAAAAGAAATTCAAAAAAAAAAAGTCATAGTTTCAAAAAAGGGGTCCCCCATTCTTTTTTTAAAAAAATTTGGGGTTTTTGCAAAAAATTGCCCAGGGATATTTTTATAATTGTATGTTGGAAAAATTATCTCCTAGCTGGATAAAAAAAAACCATACCCATTCTTTGCGATTATTGCTGTACAAAAACTTTGAATTCCTCAAAAAATATAAGTCACAGCGAGTGACATCAAATTTTTTTTCACATTCCCCCTTAAGTCAAATACTTACTTTAAGCATATTTTTAACGTTTAAAACATTTATTTGAGGATTTTACAAAAGAAAAAGATGTTACAGGGAAATAAAAAAGAATAGTAGTTATGACTGTTAAAAAAGGGGGTCCCTAAATGTATAACTAGAGGCCCAAATAAATATTTATTAAGTATTGATTCATTGAAACATTGTCATTACGACAATTAACCATGTACATGTACATTTTTTAGCTTTTAAGTTTTACCAATAGAAGAATAAAGGCAATATAACTGTCAAAAAAAAAATAGAAACCCCCCAAACAGAAAATGCAGATTGCTGCAGCAGCTTAAAGGCTCGAGTGCTAAGAAAAATCGTACCTTTACTTACCGTTTTTTAAAAAATTTTTAAATTTTTTAAATACAAAGCATTTTTTGTCCCGGTACTCAATAGGTGCAGTGAATGGCCGTTGGGCGTAAAGAAAAAAGACAAATTGAAGCTGCGGGTTTGAAATTTTTTAAGGAGTGAACGGGAGTTACGAAGATGAAAGATGAGGAGCACGAAGATGGGAAAGAACAAGAGTAGAGATTTTAAACTTTAAGCTAGGGAAAGAAAGGCTGGGGTGTTTGGAAACATGAAGAGGAGCAAAAGAACAGGATTCCGAAGAGCAATATAAACAAGACGCGGAAACTAACAGAGAAAAAGAGGGGGCCCCAGACTGAGATGGGAAGACATTATAGAAAAGGTTTTAAAAAGGAGAAATGCAGTTGGGAAAGGTTAACCAGGAAAATGAAGGGGGAAGAACGAAAAAATATGGCAAAAAACTGGTGGAGGTCCCTGAGGAAAAGACAGTGACGAGGAAGAAAGATGATGCAGAGGAAGAATAGTTATGGGAAGAAGCGTCAGGCAGGGAGCCCAGGGTAACCCCGGGGACCCAAAAAGGGTGGGAAGTCCCCCCCCTCCCCGACTTAGTTGGAAAAGGGTCGAAAAATTTAATAATTAATTTAGTAATTATTGTTGCCACAAAAAGAAATAGCAAAACGTAATTTTTTAAGAAAAATTAATAAATCAAGAAGACGTTTGTTCACGTATTCTTTTGAAAGAGAATCTTTTTGCTTCAAACTTTGTTTTATTAATGGTATCTTAGTCAAAAGAACCGGCGCGGTTTCAGAAATGGGTTGGATTTTTCATCAGTAATTTAAAAGGATTTTTTTCGAAAAAGGTTTCAAGGGCTCTTTCCATAATTGACTGATATTTGCACGTTTGATGTGTTTATAAAGTGGTCTTTACAAGGGGGGAAAAAGGGTAGATTCAGGGTTTCCCCCTTTTCGTGCAGAACAACGAATGCGCTTTCTTTTACTTTTTTTATGCTTTCTCCTCAAAATTTTTATACAAAAAAACTTTCTACACCATCCATTTTTTTCGGGATTCACATCAAAAGTTTGCCGAGTAGAGCAATGACTCGATGCTCGAAGAATTGCAAAGTGGACTTTAAAACAATTTTTTTTGCGCAGCTTTTTTTTTTTTCCCTTTCAAAAGCGCTAACAGTACAACTAAAGATAATGCGTGCATCCCGAGAAGGTGTTGCATTTTCTGCCCCATAGCGTACAGAAAGATTTTAGTTTTCCCAAATTTTTGCCTTTAAAGGTGCCCGTTTTTAAGATAAGAGATTTCTTGAACAAAAATAGGTAAAAGGTTAGTTTTAATGCAGACAAATTACAAACAATGTTTTTTTTTTTTGTACATTATTTGTATTTTTTAAAATTATTTTTTACGGTCAAAAATTACATCATCAAGAAGAAACGGCGGGAACTAGCAAACATTTTGCTAAAAAAAAAAAAACCCATGAAGAAATCTCGTGCCTCGAAGAGCCTTGCTGAGTCAAAGAACAGAACATGTCATGGGTTCGAAAAGGTCTTTGGGAATCGGGAAACACAGTGATTTAACCCTTTTGGTTGATTGATGGCAAATGGAAGGGGGATAATATGGCGACATCCGTGTCTGATTTGCTTTTTCCTGATTATACTCCCTGTTTTGCTGTCCTGTTTTTTGGAAAAAACCTCTTCTTTGAGGGGGATCGTCTAATAAATCAGTTTTTTCTTTTCGTTTTTTTTTTTTTTTTTTTTTCTTCTTTTTTTCTTTTCTTTTTTTTTTTCTTTTTTTTTCCTTTTATTCCCCACCCTTTTTTTATATGATTCATTCTTAAAAGCATATAAATCTTCAATTTTTACCAAAAAATTTGTGTTAAAGCTTGGTTGTAATGCTACTATTTTAAATATTTAGAAAAGTAATTTATTTTTATTTCTGCATCTATGTAATTTGATTTATTTTGGTTTTCCCTTTAAAATCAGTTTTTTAACGAATAGGATAGGGCGTTAAATAAATAAAAAAAAAATAAATAAATAAAAAAAAAAATAAATAAATAAATAAATAAAAAAAAAGTCTTAACCCCTCCCGTCGCGTGATTAGATGAAGATAATTCTGTATAAGCTTTTTTGCTACGATAAAGGATTGGACGTTATCAATACAGTCTAGTGTACGATAACATTTTAGTTCCAATTTTTGAAGTTTTAGAATAGAACAATAATGGTGAGAAAATTTGTGTGTAATATTTATGGAGGGATGGGATAACAAATAAAACGATTTGCGCTATTCGTTTTTCGTTGTTGCACGAAAAGGGGCACTAAAAACCCCTATTTTCTCCCACCTTGAAGGACGCACTTCTATTAATCAACCGGCAAACACTCAGCTGAATAGGGAAAGAGCCGGAATCCTTTTCAAAAATACCCCTCCCGAGTTGCATGGTGGAAGATATCAACGATTCAGAAACTAGCCGGTTCTTGAAAAAATGATTGACATTTAACCCGCTCCAAATGATGTGCTGAACCTTTGCATGCAATTTTTCCGCCAATGCTTCCTATCATGTTATTTATTCGTAATATCTTCGTCGTAGACATGTCAAAATACAGATGTAAAATTTTGTCAGTACAAGAGAGGTGAGAAGAAAGAAAACATCGACTCAGACTTGAATGAAGAGGTCTGAAAAAGTAATGATTTCCAGAAAATTGTTTTTTTTAATTTTATATTTTTTACATTTTACGATCGAAATATCTATCTTTTTTACAAAATGTCTATGCTATAGGCTACGCAGGGATTTTTACTAGAGATGAATTATAAAAATATTTTTAAGCAAAATGATTTTCTGACAAACATAAACACATATTGGAACAGTGTTCAAACATGAAAAAGACTGGATTTTTTTTTATAATTTTTCTTATAAATAATTTTCGTTTGCGTTATTTCTTTTTGTAGCAACAATAATTACTAAATTTATTTAAAAAAGAAAATAAAGGTGATTTGGATTAGACCGAACCCGAAAAATGCATGCAGCAAACTGCATTTACTGTTTTGGGGGGTTTCTATTTTTTATTTTAAGTTATATTGCCTTTTTGTCTACTATTATATTGTGTCTTAATGTAAGGTATATTTAAAAGCTAAAAAAAAGTCATGGACATGGTGCTATTGTTGTAATGACAAATGTACAATTATCAACTGTAATTAAATATTAATTTATTCTAAAAACATTTAGGGACCCACTTTTGGAACAGTTTTAACCTACATATTCTTTAATTTCCCCGAACAATGCTTTTGCTTTTGTAAGATACTCTAGAATAATTTTAAAAGCTTAAACGCTATGCTTTAAAGTAAATAATTCGGCATTTAAGAGGGAAAGGGGAAATAAAAAACGAGTGACCCGTTTTGAACATTTTTTTTAGGAATTCAACTATTTTCATAGCCATTTTCGCCAAAAAAAAGGAAACATGTAGTTTTTTCCCCGGTAGGGGATTATTTTAATCTAAAATGACTAAAAAAAAAATCCATTTGGGCAATTGTCTTTCAAAAAAGTCAATTTTTAAAAATAATGCAGGGACCCATTTTGGAAAAATGATGTACTTTTTTTTTAATTACATTTCTCCTAATCCTGATTGCTTTATTTTCGCAAGAGTCAAAAAAAAAATGAATAACTTTAATTAGAAAAAAATTTACAGGGATATAGTACGTTTTTCCCCACTAGAGTGCGCGCGCAGTTTTGGTATTTTATTTTACAGTGTATCGAAAATTTATGGCCAAAATTTAAGATAGCCCTTTTGTTGCCAAAAGTCATTAATATTTATTTAGCTTTTAATAAATTTTGAAAAAAAAATCTACCTTTGCACAAACGAAAGCAGTGCGTATTCTTAAAAAAAACGCATCTTGGGTCATTTTATCATGAAACAGACGTATTTGTATTTTGGGGTATAAAAAAGTAATTAAAAAAAACGTGATAAAAGGTGAAAAACATGGAATAAAAAATGATGTCTGTAAGTGCATTTATAACAAAGAAATTTAAAATTTAAGTTTTCACTGTGGGGACGAAAAAAAATTAGCGTCGGTCGTGTTCATAGCGTCGCGAGCTATGAAGGCGAAAGAAAGTTTAGTTTAACAAGCTTTTAAAAAGATAGCTGTGGGGGTTGGGAAAACGAATGGTAGCGGAACCCTTTTCCACCCCCTTGAGCGAATAATTTTTTTCCCAGGAAAAGACTATAGTTCGCTGCTCTCAAGCAATGCTCCCCCGGTGCCACCCTTTTATGGTTATCACCCCCACCCTTTTGCAAAGCAAAATACCCTTGCTCTCGTATCTCAAGCCCTGGTGTAGGCTGCAAGCACTAGCATTATCTAATTTATACACCAGCTTAATAACTAGATAACACCTTTATAAAAACATGAATATTACTCGAAATTAAACGAGGTAGCTCGACGGCTATTTGATATGCAAATTTAAAATGAAAAAAAAAAATACTCAGGGTGCACGAATGGGCCTAAAAGTGTTCTGGTAAGACTGTAAAATCATAGTCACCGTAGAGTTGCGTTGCTAGTTTACTAAAAAATAAACTTTAAAAACTTTAAAGATTTGAATTGAAATATTTATTAGAGAGAAATTTTAGAGGATAGGCTGCGAAAATTTGGAAAAAAATAAAAATGTCAATAAGAAAAAAAATGATTTGTAAATAAAGTACCTGCCGTTGGAAGCAAATAACAAACAAATAAAATAAAGGAAGGGCTAAACATCAGGGCCCCGATTCATGTAATTTTTTCCCCCGGGATAAAACAGGTTTGGTGGTATAAAGGGGGTATAACTCCCAAACCAATTTATGAAGACTTATCCCGCCTCGCAGGGGATAAAAAAATATGTAAACAGATGGCGGAATTTTAAATTTTTCGTCTAGTGCAAACGAGAAAAGTTTCCTTACCCCCATAAAACAAATCAGAAACCTCCGGGCTAGGCCCAGATGTAGAAAAATTCATAAACAACAGTGTAGGCCTAAAGTTCGGTTAGGCTATAGGACTAGATACAATTAATACTAACATAACACGTTTGACAAGCCCTTGGCCTCTCCTAGGCAACCCTAGGCCTGCACGACCATGTTTTGACACACATCCCGCACAAATAACTAGTTTTGATTACTAAAAGCCTTATGCAGATGAACAATAGTATGATAGTCCTAGGCTATTCCAAAATTTACGGCAATAATACGCCTTTTCTTTTCTTTTAATGATCTCACGCAATCTTCTGTCAATAAATAAAAATGTAAAACAAAAGATGGTGCAAATTTTCAGTGTTCTTTTGCAAATCTGCTGATTTACATGGCTGTGGAATGCAGTGGAAAAAACATTTGTTGTACTTGTTGTTGGATTGAAAATTTCTGATTGGATGAGAGTTGCTCAGACTTAACCAGGCCTTATCCTGCCATGTCCTGCATTATACCGTCCTTATACCACTTATACCCGGGATAAATGTACATGAATCGAGGCCCAGGGTAGTAGGACTGAAAGGGCTGACCTGTTAAAATACTTCAAGCTCACAGTTATTCTGCGTCTCTCTTACCTTGAGAATATGGGATTATGATGGCGTACCTGCCTATGCTGAAAAAAACAAAGAAGTTCTGGGAACGGGGAGTTCAGCATCTAGTTTTGTAAAGAACCAACCAGTACCATCATCACCACCACCAGTACCGGTAGCACTCTGGCAGTAATGATGGCACTAGAAGGTGGCAAATACACATTTGATGAACCAATTGTACAAAACACAAGACTGTTAACTAGAAATTGGTCTTCTGTTCGATATTGTGTAAACGTGTAGTGTGTTGTTTAGTAATACTAGAAATAAATTATATCTTTTAACCATTACAACTAACATTATGTTCTTAAAAATTCTTTCTTGTACTCAAATGTGTGAACAGATTTGAGTCCAGGTTTGCTTTTCTTATTGCAGAATCTCTTCTCTGCGTACTCATTGCCCAAGAGATGAAATTGTTGAAGACGATCTCTATTGGCCATAAAAGGTAGAATGATTGGGGAATTCTTGGGGGACAACTCGCGATCAGGGGTGTCAGAGACTGTTGTTTTTGTCTTGAGCGGGAGCGGGGGGGGGGGGGTGGCAGACTTGTAGCCTTGTGTATAACTAATGGTATTAATAGTAAAAAAAACTGTTATCCAGGACAAGCGGCCTAGCGCCAAGCACTCGGGAACACCGAGAAATCAACCAACGGTGACTGGTCCCCCGCTTCCCGTCTCTTTCTTGGTGTCAAATTGCCAACTTGAGTCCATCAAGGGGTGGCCTCTTTCTTCTCAAGTGGGTGGGTGGTAGCGACGACGGCGTTCCGTAGGCTGCTATGCCCCGTCGGTGTTTGTCGTTTGAGAATGGCACTAATTCCAGTTGGGCCCTTACAACAACTTTTGCCGTTTTGTGTTTAGACCCGTAAATCGCATGAAGTGTGTTCTGTCGATACCCAAGTTCTCTTGAAGGTCGTGTATAGACGTTTCTCTAGGCGAGTTGTAGATGAAACGTAGTGTCTTGATTTCCAGTGTCTGAAGTTTATCAAAGTTTGATTGGGAAACTCCAAACCAGATAGACAATAATCTTATGTGCAGCAGTGTTATTGCCATATAACTGTGAATGCCATCACCACATTGTCGTATGATGTTCAAGGAATACACCCACGGAAAGTTTGCCATGTACAAGATTAGACGTTAAAGTCAGTGATCTTTGTGTTCACAGATCGCCTTCTATATTCAAATATTGTGGGAGACTATAGTGAATGAAGATCCGGGGTCCAACTCGGAGATGCATGGTACAGTTTACGCCTTGTACACGGCCATTGGTAAGATACCTGAAAACCTTACACAGAGACTTACTAATTGTTTATTCATGCAATGTTTAACATCCAACTTACTTTTAATATTAGTCGCAGTTTTGTTTTGTGGTGTTCTATTGGTGTCTTAAATCATCGATATAACTACCGGTAAGCTTCTGATTTTATACGAGATGGTTACATTTTAGTGTTTGTCTGCACAATGTATGTCAAACGGTACAACAATAGTGGAAAAGTGATGTGACGTTCTGTTTCGTCAGCCCGTCACTTACTTGTTTTTCTTATCTAGTTGTTGCTCCTTGTTCTTGTTATTTTGAATCTGCCGCCCTGTATTTGTTCGCGGGCTTGTGTCTGGCGGTGCGGCGAGTAAGTTGTGTATCGCTGGCGGTGAGTCAGCTGGTTTTCCGTGGGTGACGGGCAAGCTTGACAGTTGGGAGGAACAACCGGCCAGGGTACACGGGCGTTTCTAGAGCTCTTGTATAAAGGTGTGGCCCAGGGGGGCGTTTTCCACGAAACCGTCGGTTTCTTGGTTACTTTTCTTTTACCCAAGCTGTGGTGAGTTAATTTTCTTGTTTATATTTGTATAGGCGGCAGTTGCGTCTGTGGGGGCTGTTGATTCTATTCCTAGGTGGGTTTCTCTTTGGTTTTTGACAGGGTCCTAGTAGAGGTGTGAAGTTAGGCCTAGTCCCTAGGGCGTGGATTACGGCAGGCGATCCTATCTTAACCTGGCCTTCGGCTTCCGGCTATCTATGGGAGTGAACTCTACCTTGAGAACTTCTGCTATTCCTCGTCCCAGGTTCCGGGCCCTGCGTTTGGATGTCTTCCAGGGGACTTAGCCCAAGTGGTATTTACTTAGAGGGACACCCACTGTTGCAAAAGCAATCAACTCATGTTGCTTATTCCCCCACATGTTCATCAGTGTTATAATAACTATATATTGTTCATTTCTGTGAAATCAAAGTGAAGGCTTGCTGACCTAGAAATCTTACCTTTAGGGGACACCCTCAATTATTGCAAAGGCAATGAACTCAGGCTTAAACCCCCACCTGGCTAGTCATTGTACTTTTCTGTGTATACAGAGTGTGGGCAGGCTGCCAAGGGATCATTCTTTAGGGGGGGACACCCACTATTGCAAAAGCAGTCAAATCATGTTGCTTAATCCCCTCATGTTATGCAAGGTTATAATAACTAATTATTGTTCTTTTCTATGTAATCGGGAGTATGCCTGGCTGGCCAAGGAATCATTCCTTTAGGGACACCCTCAATTATTCAAGAGCAATTAACTCTTTTTACTTATTCCCCCCACCCCCCTTTTTTCATGACATAATTATCTTTTTTGGTTTTTTTATTGTGTTCAAGAGCAATTTAAGCCTAGCAAGTATTGCTCAAGAACATGCTATGGTTATGTAGCATATTGTGGGGCTCTCCCATCTTACAATTTTGCACTTCTTGAACCTTAGTCAAGGACCCATTTGTTGAGGAAATTTTGGCCGTGGGCCTGCTTGTTCCTTTGTTTTTGTTATTTTTTCCCTTTCAATAAAAGGGAGATACACCCGTCATTACACATATCACTTTTAGGACTACTTTCTGGTGAGTTGGATCCTTCGTTCTTCCTACTTTCTCCACCTCGTCCTAGAGTCTTCGCTTTCCGGGAAAGAACGGGGGCCCCCAACATTTGTAACGTGTTCAAGACCCAAAGACCGGACGACAGACGGCTTGCGACCCCTTCTACACTGCTTGGCAGCCGGGGCAAAACCTTGTGTGAATGTGGACCATTTTGGCCCCGTCACAGTGGAGGACACGACCGTGCTAGATAGATACAGTACAGCCACAGCCAAGAGGCACATAAGGAGGTCGAGTCTCATGCTGTGGTCGTCTGTTATTTTTCGAATCATTGAAATCGTCGTCGGGGATGTAATCGAGGGGCGATAATAACTTCAGAGCTCGCCTCTAGTTTCGGCGAGATGTGCTTAGCCTTCTTCTCACCATTACTATCGCCAGAGTAATACCCTATGGCCACATTCAACCTTAGGCCCAGATGGAGGAACGGTCCCAGATTCCACATTCCAGGGCCACGCTACGAAGAAGACATAGTTTACTAAAATCATTGTACCCTCCCTTCCTCGTAACGTTCGTGCGCGTCTGTCTGCATTTTCACGCAATTTCCTTGATGAAATAATAGATTTTATTGTGTCTTTCCTTTTCCGTTTACATGCGTATAGAAACTTCATGGCGTTTTTATTAACGTTATCGTTTGGCGTTTGAACAGCCAATATTCCCTTGTGCTGGGCAAGGTAATCTGACAGTGCTAGAAAAACGGACTCTCAGAGATTGTTGTCATATTCCCTTCCAGGTGCAGCTGCCTCCTACGGGTGTGGCTGGCTGAGGTTCAACTGGCAGGTGCTGGGAGAGGCCACCATGGCAGTCTGCGCTCTCATCCAAGGAGCAGCCATCATTGCAGCTGCCTTCGCCACCAATGTATGGGTGGCCTACATGGGCTACATTGTATTTAACGTTCTCTACCACATCATGATCACAATAGTCAAGTAAGTCATGATATAATGGTAAAGGAAGTTTGTTGAAAATTGTAAAAAGGTAGTATAGGGTTAAGTTTCAATATACAAGTTTAAGATCGCAAGTTTTGCGCCGCTGTCTCTTGCAAATTGCAAGTAGGCCTACCTCCCACCTTCACTGCCTGTCAATTTAAGGATTGTGTTTATTTAAATTTGTATTGAGAAACCTGCCAAGATCGACCGAATCCTCTCTACTTAACATTGGCTTTCATTTCCTTCACTCAGACCACATTATTAACACTAGGTCTAAATATGGTTCGCAACTTAAATTTTCCATTTACAGAACAAAATCTCCTTGGTCAAGCACAACGAATGCCTTGTAAGAGATGATATGTTTTCGCTAGCTTCAATTCCACCTTTTAATAAATACCTTGTTTTTCAATCTGTTTCAAAATCATTGTTCACGCTTTACCTGGATGGTTTTAAGACTCTCATTGAAATAAATAAATAAATAAATTGTATTTAGAGTCTTCTCAATCAGTTATATAACTGATTTTCAGTGGGGGACAGTAAATCAAAGCGACCAAGCCAACCCTGTTCCATTATCTGTACGTCGAAAAGTATGGAATGTATAAGAGCGCTTTTACTTTTTGTGTCACATTGAACTGCTGTATCCTAGGGAAGATATGAGAAGGACAGGCCCGTGCTGGACACTGAAGAGGATCATGCAACTACTGGCAGGAGAGATTCCAGTGTCTAATATCGGGAAGCATAAGTCCTTCCATAGAAGCAGAGCAGGTCGAATCTCTATGGGCCGGATTCCTGAACATGTTTAAACTCTCACTTCTATTACCCAGGTGCAAGTTTCACCATTGTTTTAGCTCCAGTCAATCACTGAATTATAAATAAAACCAGTAATCGTTATCAGTGTCCGTTGTGGTAACGGAGACAGCCATGAGACGATGTATTACAGATAGGTATACTACCAGTGTCAATTGCAATAATACGGCCATAGCGCTTTGAGTTTTAACTCTGTTTATCTGTATACGTAATTAGCTAATGGTTAAATCGTACATGTTGCGGATTGGACTGGACGAACTTATTGCTCAACTTCTCACTTCCTACGATCTGGGCTCAATCTTATCCAACGGCCGAGCTACAAACAAGTTGCCACTTGTCACTTGAGACCCTCTTGTTATAGTCTACAGTTCGCTATCCTCCTCTCAACTTGTAATCATATATTCATATTCTCATGTATTAGCTTCCTAAATGTCATCTGCTTCATCACGCTATGTCTTGATATTATTTACTGTTTCAGTTCAGAGATAGCGAAACACATCAACGAAGACTCGTACGGTCTGATCTGCGGAGTCAACACATTCTTCTCCCTCATCATTCAAACTCTCCTGACGGTGGGTGTTGCCGGCGAGGGAGGCCTCGCGCTGCCACCCCGGACTCAGGTAGCGCTCTGGTTCAGCTTCAGGACATATGTTTAAATAACTGAATTGGCAATGGTATTAGTTTTTTTAAAGACTTGTTCAACAACAATCCCATCTGGTTTCATCTTCAAACTGATAGTATTTGTGACATCACAATATTTATCAATTTCATTAATCGGGAAACACTCCCGTAGGTGTAACTGATTTTATACAAATCAATCCAAAAATAAAAAATAAATCTTAGCGGGGTATCGAACCCCAGTCTCCCAAATGCCAGTCAAGTGCTTTACCCCAAAACTACAGAGAAGGTCAACTTCGCAATGGTGCATTGTAGATTTGAATAGATGAAACAGTACTGCAACGATTCTGTTGCCTTTAAACTGGTCAGTACTAACTTAGTAACTGGTGGTTCTGGATTGGTTTCAATAAAATTCTCTAGTATGTAGCAAGTAAATCCTTAAAATAGGGCTCCGCCCTTCTTTCCCTCACAACTCACTTCTCTGGCCATTCAGACATTTCGTCATGATCACAGGTAGAGTAGGGTAGTGAGCACCTTACGGAAATATCGTGAGTATTGCAAGGCAAGGAATCGGGCGTGGTCATGGCTAGAAAGGGGGACCGCTCTACCCTGAAACTCACGCATACCGCTGGTTAGAGCAGATGGAGGGTTCGAAAGCTAGTGTAACGGCTTCGTTCTCCTCGACGTCTGCTCGGCAGTCCGGGTTCGTGAAAGAACCTATATGACTGTCAAAGCTACACCGTCTGTCGGATTAGACGTTAGGCCGTAGGTCCCCTTGGTACTTTTCGAAAGGAGTAGGCTACGTGCCGGTACCGGGTTTCCCCTCCTCCCTTCTGTTCATACTTCATCCTCATCTATCACCACTCATCGTCTCGATTAGCCAAAGTGCATAAATATGAGACGTTAAGCAAAAGCCAATCAATCAATCAATCAATCAAGGCAAGCAAAAGAAAAATAGACGGAGTCCAACTACAGGAAATTCGTTGCATGTCACTGACAAACTTTTCACAAACCATAAAATATATACTACTTCTTAGTAATCAATCTGCAAACAAAAAGCAGCATATAATAATTATTATAGAAATCCTACCAGATTCTGTCGGAACCTGAGTGCAGTGTATACTAATGGTCGGTTATTTTCCCGGCAGTTTGTGGTGTACGGCGGCTTCTCTGTGATATTGGGCGCCATCTTTGCAGTGACGTCAGTCGTCACGTGTGACAGAAAGATGTGGGACCAGCCGCTGTGGCTGAGCTTATAGTCCAAGTCTCAGTCCAACACATCTACATTTACATTTAATCTCACGTAGAGCCCACGCTGAGCTTATAGTCCAAGTCTCAGGCCAACACATCTACATCTACTTGAAACTCACGTAGACCCACGCTGAGCTTATAGTCCAAGTCTCAGGCCAACACGTCTACATCTACTTGAAACTCACGTAGACCCACGCTGAGCTTATAGTCCAAGTCTCAGGCCAACACATCTACATCTACTTGAAACTCACGTAGACCCACGCTGAGCTTATAGTCCAAGTCTCAGGCCAACACATCTACATCTACTTGAAACTCACGTAGACCCACGCTGAGCTTCCCAAGTAGCACAGAAAATGAGTGCGCTTATGGGGCCATCAGCGGCAAAGTGATGGCAAAGTTTTGCGTTGATGGGCCCTCCTATGGCCCATAAGCACACAACCGACAGGCGGCGAACAGTAGGCGGCCCGCCTATGGTCCATAAGCGCACAACCGACAGGCGGCGAACAGTAGGCGGCCCGCCTATGGCCCATAAGCACACAACCGACGGGTATCTAATGAGAGTATATAACACATTAGATGATGGATTTAAAGGAATAATTTAATTGTCAATTTCATCATGTTTTGCTAATCATTCTCGCTCTTCTTCGTCGATGTGAGGAATATTGACGCTCTCACATTCAAGGTATATCATTTTAGTATCATTTAAACTTATTATTTGATAATATTAATATTATGATAATTATTTTTATTTATTTCAACAAATCAAGCTACAAAGTACACTTAACATGTTGAAGAGAATCAGAGAGAGCATAGCCCCATAGCAAGAATGCCTGATTCCCTTCATTAAAACTAATCAAAATAACTTAATGTTATTTGAAAACAAAGAATAAATAGTCAATAAATTAACATAATGTTATAATATATTATGATATATCATTCCGATACCGAATACTCCACGTAGGGTTTCCAAAATAATACTTTGATTATTGCATTCAATCGACATAATTTTTAAATTAATTTCAAAAATGTTTATAAATACGGTAATTAATTTCATTGCAATATGCGAAATTAATCCGCTGTCGATAATGCTGTCACGTATCTATAATATGCCTTTGCACTTGCCGTTTCGTAGTGCGAATTTCACATACTTGACGCAGATGGAAGAAAACGAAAAATCTCTTTTTGGATGAGCGTAGCGAGCGTAGCGAGCGAAGCGAAGATTCCATTTCACTACACTGGAGAAAAAAATCCGGAATGTTTTTTTTTTCTTTTTTTTTTTTTTTTGTATTTTTGTCTGTTTGTTAGCACGATTCCGGCTAAACCGATACTCCGATTGCGATGAAATTTTATTGAGACCTTCGAAATCTCTGAACTTAGAAACTGCCACGTTTTTGAGCACAATCGAAAAAAAATTCCCATAAAAATCGCAATTTTACGATTTTTTCGATTTTTAAAAAATTTCTTCGATATATTATACCTACACGCTTTGTCCGATTGTCATGATTTTTCACAGAACCTTTATTTTATGAATTTATATATTTGTGGAAAATTTAAGCGCAATCAAATAATTATTTCTCATAAAAAATCGCAATTTTACGGGGTTTTCTTTTTTAAAACAATTCTTTGACAAATAACACTACATTCTTTATCCGATTGTAATGATTTTTTCACAGGACCTTAATTTTATGAATTCATATATTCGTGTAAAATTTGATCACCAATCAAATAATTATTTCTTGTGTAAATCGAAAATTTTACGATTTTTTACTTTTTTTAAGTTACGAATAATTAAAAAAATTAAAAATTAAAGTTTATTTTTATTATTTTAAATTATTTAAAAAAAATTAATCATCAACTTAGTAATGATTTTTTCACAGAACAGAAAATTCACATAACACATGGCAGCTCATTGCACCAATTACGCTCATCCAACAACGCGGCGGGACTTAAAGCGTTTCCTAGTAATAGAAATATATATTCATTATAAATAAATATTATGTCATATTTTATGTTTGTAGAACTACAGCAAATAAATCGGACTAATTTATATTTAGAATTTTCCTAAATCTTATTTTATCAATTATATGATCATATTATGACATTGCCAAAACTATTTGTTATTTATTTTTGGGTTTGAGCAGTACGCCCAGTATAGACGATTTATAGTAAAAATTATGACACGTTTATCCCAGACATAATTATTCCAGCTAGTAATTTTTTTGTTGAAAGGCAGATTTTTTTTCTATTTGTAACACTTACTCTTGTCTTTGCTCTTGTCTACAAACTGACATACTTGAAATTGTACTACGAATTTTTTTCCGCCGGTACGAATAGGTGGAAGAAATAAATTATATAGTGCAAGATATTAACGACAAAGTTTTTCCAAGTAGGGCCTAATAGAGATAAAAATCATCCTTCAAACCAAAATTATGAGCAGGGATATGTCCGGGATATACGTAATTAATTTCTCTGTAATTACTATTAAACCCAAAAATAAAAATAAAATGTTTTGAAAAATGTCAGATGATCATAATTGATAAACTATATATTTTTTTTGTTTTAGGTTATACAAAAAAAAAAATTGCCTATATGGAATATTTGGTGTAGGCCTATATCAAAGTAGGGAGAGAGGTTTAAATTTAGCGATTACTTTACTGTCTGTCCGTCTGCCCGTGTGTGACTGGTAAAAATAATAATAAATGCAAATCCAACCTGAGCTCCTAATCACTTTCCGTCAATTTAATGATACCATTTAGATATATGGGCATGATACTCTTTGGTCAATTTAAATATGAACAAGAGTAGGCCTACGCTTAAAACACACTCAATTGAATACATATATTATGAATCTTTAGTTTGATGAACAACCTGAGATGGCATTTATTTAGTTTCCATGTAAACAAGGTACGAAATGTTGAACAAGACGTTCCACAATGCATACACGCTGGGTACATCTTCATATGGTAGCTGGCGCGCACTTCTAGCAGTGATCACGGTGGTGTAGCGGTCAGCGTTCCAGAGTCCGGCGCAGCAGGTTGGGGTTCGAGTACGGCGATGGGCGATAAAATTTGTGTATGTCTAATCTCTCTCTCTGTATTAACTTGAAATTGTTCTCTTGCACACAGTTTATAGAAAATGAAATGCTCGCACAATTGAAAAGATATATAATTTTAAACTTTTGTCAGTTAATATTTTCGTTTGTGTGCGTGACTTCCTCGCGTCTCTACTAGATGGTGCTAGTGTTCCGAAACATTTTTACCGCGGGGCCGTAAGCATCCCGCTGTGACAAAAGTGAAGCAACTGTCGGATTTGCTACAGCGGCCCGCCTGTGGACCATAAGCGGCGAACTGATGGCAAACTGTGTATCGCCGGCTATGGCCCATAAGCGGGCCGTTGTCACAAAAATGCAGCACAGTATTTTCGAAACTGCTGGTTTTACTACAGTGGGCCGCTTATGGCCCATAAGCGGCGCGTTGCTTATGGCAAAGTTATGGCGCCTGGCCAACCCCATAAGCGGGCCATAAGCGCATCGCCGCTTATGGGCCATCAGCTCAACTGATGGCGGTGTTACAGCTCGCCATAAGATCGCCATCACTTTGTGCTACTTGGGTTATAGTCCAAGTCTCAGGCCAACACGTCTACATCTACTTGAAACTCACGTAGACCCACGCTGAGCTTATAGTCCAAGTCTCAGGCCAACACGTCTACATCTACTTGAAACTCACGTAGACCCCTCTATTCGTCAAGCTCTAGTCAACCACTCGTCACACTTATAATGTCAACTCTACGAAGACCGGCATCTGAAGCTGTGCATTGTCCAATGTTGCCTCGGCCAAGCCAGGCTTTGATGAGGTACGCCACGGTTTAGCCTGGATTATACTTTGAAGTTCTACCGCTTGTCCTATAGGGTGGTGGTTTGCACCAGTATGTCAAGTTAGTACGGGTATATTTAAGGTATTTTTCAACCTTTTGTTGGAGGTTATTGTATTTAAAAACGCGAAGATATCATTTCACTACACTGGAGAAAAAAATCAGGAATGTTTTTTTTTTTGTGTGTGTGTTTGTTAACACGATTCCGGCTCAACCGATACTCCATTTGCAATGAAATTTTATGGAGGCCTTCGAAATCTCTGAACTTAAAACTGCTACGTGTTTGAGCGCAATCGAAAAATTATTTCTCATGTAAATAGCAATTTTACTATTTTTTTCGTATTTAAAAAAAATTCTTCGACTTATACCACCTACATGCTTTATCTGATTTTTATGATTTTTTCACTTAACCTTAATTTTATAAATTAAGATATTCGTGTGAAATTTGAGGGCAATCTAAAAATTATTTTTTATGAAAATACAAATTTTGCGGGTTTTTTCTTTTTAAAACAATTTTTTGACTTATAACACCTACATGCTTTATCCTTGTAATAATTTTTCACACATTCTTGCTTTTATGAATTTATATGGTTGTGTGAAATTTGAGAATAATCGAATAATTATTTCTTACAAAATTCTCAATTTTCCGATTTTTTTTTTCTTTTTTATTTAATTTTATTTAATTAAAAAAAAATCTTTAACATAGTAATAGTTATTTTCACGAACAACAGAAAATCCGCATAACACATGGCAGCTTAATGCACCAATAACGCTCATCCAACAACGCGGCGGGACTTAAGCGTTTTCCTAGTAATCGATCAATCTAGCTGGACTGGATTCCACCCGCGGATAGCACCAGAACAACCTTAGAATTGATTATGTGCCTCGTTGCTAGGACGGTTCCAAAGTCACCGTTTACAAATTTCTATACCAAGTACTGATGGACTTAGGTCCAAATCAGTAGTTCAAAAACTCTTCCTTTAGCGGGAATCGAATCCTGGACCTTCTACATTGAAAGCAAAGACGCTTCCCTTGCTGGCCAGAACGAGTCACGGGCAAGAGGGGGTGGGTTAGTTTCTCACGTCGCCGGCAAGAGCTTATCTCTAGAGTCGGGGAGTCAAATAATACTCTACGCCAAAGTTCAAAGTCTCAGGCCAGCACGTCTACATCTACTTGAAACTCACGTAGACTCACGCTGAGCTTATAGTCCAAGTCTCAGGCCAGCACGTCTACATCTACTTGAAACTCACGTAGACCCACGCTGAGCTTATAGTCCAAGTCTCAGGCCAACGTCTACATCTACTTGAAACTCACGTAGACCCACGCGAGCTTATAGTTCAAGTCTCAGGCCAACACATCTTCATCTACTGCAACTCACGTAGCCCACGCTGAGCTTATAGTCCAATCTCAGGCCAACACATCTACATCTACTTGAAACTCACGAGCCCACGCTGAGCTTTAGTCCAAGTCTCAGGCCAACCGTCTACATCTACTTAAACTCACGTAGACCCACCCGCTTATAGTCCAAGTCTCAGGCCAACACTACATCTACTTATACCAGACCCACCTGAGCTTAGTCAAGTCTAGCCCAACCTTACATCCTGACTCTAGACCCAAACTGACACTTATACCAACTCAGCCAACACGTCTACCCACTTGAACTACGTAGGACCACGCTGAGCTATAGTCCATCAGGCCAGCACGTCCACATCTACTTAACTCCACTACCAGCTACTAGTCCAGTCCGGCAACCACTCTACATCTACTAAACTCTAGTCCAGCTGAGCTTATAGTCCATCCTGGACCATCTACCTACTTGAACTCACTAAACCCACCTGGCCTATCACTAGCCTAACACACCAACTCTAGTTAACTACTAACCCAACCCCTACTTATCTCCAAGTCTCAGGCAGCACGCACATCTACTTGAACTCACTAGACCACTGAGCTTATAGTCTAAGTCTCAGGCCAACACCTAACTACTTGAACTCACGTAGACCCACGCTGAGCTTATAGTCCAAGTCTCAGGCCAACAACGTCTACATCTACTTGATAACTCACGTAGACCCCTCTATTCGTCAAGCTCTAGTCAACCACTCGTCTCACTTATGATGTCAACTCTACGAAGACCGGCGTCTGGAGCTGTGCATTGTCCAGTGTTGCCTCGGCCAAGCCAGGCTTTAATGAGGAACGCCATGGTTTAGCCTGTATTATATACTTGAAGTTCTACCGCTTGTCCTATAGGGTGGTGGTTTGCACCAGTATGTCAAGTTAGTACGGGTATATTTAAGGTATTTTTCAACCTTTTGTTGGAGGTTATTGTATTTAAAAAAGCGAAGATATCATTTCACTACACTGGAGAAAAAAATCCGGAATGTTTTTTTTTGTGTGTGTGTTTGTTAAAAAGATTCCGGCTAACCAATACTCCATTTGCAATGAAATTTTATGGAGGCCTTCGAAATCTCTGAACTTAAAACTGCTACGTTTTTGAGCGCAATCGAAAAATTATTTCTCATGTAAATAGCATTTTACTATTTTTTTTCGATTTAAAAAAAATTCTTCGACTTATACCCCCTACATGCTTTATCTGATTTTTATGATTTTTTCACAGAACCTTAATTTTATAAATTAAGATATTCGTGTGAAATTTGAGCGCAATCGAAAATTATTTTTCATGAAAATACAAATTTTGCGGGTTTTTCTTTTAAAAAAATTTTTTGACTTATAACACCTACATGCTTTATCCTAATGTTAATATTTTTTCACACATTCTTGCTTTTATGAATTTATATGGTTGTGTGAATTTGAGAATAATCGAATAATTATTTCTTACAAAATTCTCAATTTTCCGATTTTTTTTTCTTTTATTTAATTTTATTTAATTAAAAAAAAAATCTTTAACATAGTAATAGTTTTTTCACAGAACAACAGAACATCGGTATAACACATGGCAGCTCAGGCACCAATAACGCTCATCCAACAACGCGTCGGACTTAAGCGTTTTCCTAGTAATCGATCAATCTAGCTGGACTGGATTCCACACGCGGATAGCACCAGAACAACCTTAGAATTTATTATGTGCCTCGTTGCTAGGACGGTTCCAAAGTCACCGTTTACAAATTTCTATACCAAGTACTGATGGACTTAGGTCCAAATCAGTAGTTCAAAAACTCTTCCTTTAGCGGGAATCGAATCCTGGACCTTCTACATTGAAAGCAAAGACGCTTCCCTTGCTGGCCAGAACGAGTCACGGGCAAGAGGGGGTGGGTTAGTTTCTCACGTCGCCGGCAAGAGCTTATCTCTAGAGTCGGGGAGTCAAATAATACTCTACGCCAAAGTTGTTGTTAGACGAGTGAGTGAGCCATGTGTTAAGTACCCGGTTATATTGATTTATTTTATTTATTTAACGTCTATCGTATACAGTTAAAAAACTGATTTACAAAGGAGAACAACTGACTATTTGGCTCGTTGGTCTTGTGGTTAGCCTACCTGCTTCCAATGCAAAAGGTCCAGCATTTGGTTCCCGCTAAAGTCAGGAGGTTTTGTCTTAGGAATTTGTAAACGGTGACTTTGGAGCCGTCCTAGCAACGAGGCACATAATAAATTTAAAGTTGTTCTGATTCGGTCTTGTTGATTCTGGCGTTGATCCGCGGGTGTTCGCACTGGCCATACCAATGATTGTTAGATTTCCTATTAAAAATATCGATCTTTGGTTGGTTATCGTTCACTCGTCGATTGCGTCGGGCCTGCAGGGTTGGTTTGGTCGCTTTGGTTTACACAAAGACTCTAAATACGGATTTATTGATTGATTTAGTAAATGTAATTACGTACATGCAGACACAACATTGAGCAAGCAACTAGCCCGGGAGCAGACCATCTGGGAAAAAGTTTCGTTCAACCCAGTTAACATTTTAAATCTGACTCGACCACGTGGTAGTATGCACCTTTTGAAACATCTCTAGGGTGGATGTCACTTCTAACTGAGCGGATTAGATGAACGATTCGGGGTTTTGTGATAGAAGCATGAAATTTTGCTCATATGTCCAGAAAAATTAACTGAGTTCAAAAAGAAAAGGAGGCCAGGAGAAATATACTCCGTTTGGCATCTAGGGGTGTCCAAAGTTCGAGTATGAATAATTTTAAATAAACCAAAAAACACGCTTCAGTCTACATTTTACCAAAAAAATGGAATACATTATGTATAATATTGTTTTCTTACATTAATAAAATGTATTTTTTAAACTTTGAAATACAGTATATTAACATATTTGACCTTTGACCTGAATACAAAATAACCGCGATATATTTATCAAAACTAGGCATGTGACTACTCGTTTGATAGATAATTGAATGGAGAAGTCAAGTTAACATTGATTTTAACACTTATTGTAAATAATTAACATCGGCTAATGGGTGACCTTTGACCTAAATTTTATTCAGTATTGTATATGAATGAAACTATAGGCTTTTATGACTACTCGTTTGATAGATAATTGAATGAAGAAATCATTTTTTCTCTGCTTTTACGACTATGTGTAAATTTGATTCGGTCAATATGTGACCTTTGACCTGAATTTAATTAATATTGTATAAAAATCAAATCTAAGCTTGTGACTACTCGTTTGATAGAAAATAACACAGAGAAAGCAAGTTTACATTGCTTTTTGAGTAACAATAACTGTAATACACAAAAGGTTGACCTTTAACCTTATAATATACACACACATAACAAAAACTTGTAGAAATACAGCCAAACCTTACACACTCAAAAGGAATGAGATCTAAAAAAAGGGCCAAGCTCATCTACCCTTCCACATAAACGTACAGTGTCCCATAACAGCATCCTCGAAAAGCTTTTCAAAATAGAATTTGCGATTATTAATTTAACGTAATAGTTTCTCAAAATTCTTTTTTGTAATTAATTTAAACGTAAACATGCAAATTCTATTTTGCCAAGCTTTTTCGAGGATGCTGTTATGGGACACTGTACGTTTATGTGGAAGGGTAGATGAGCTTGGCCCTTTTTTTTAGATCTCATTCCTTTTGAGTGTGTAAGGTTTGGCTGTATTTCTACAAGTTTTTGTTATGTGTGTGATCTCATTACTTTTTCAAGTTCCATTACAAAATTATTTGCTAAAATATAATATTTTTATCAAAGTTGATTTAAATTCTATGGTATTAGCAGTAACAATATAGGATGTAAAATATCTAGACCCGGATTCATGTACATCCTGGGTATAGGTGGTATAACCATGGTATAACGACGGTATAAGGACTGGACCCCCAATTCTTGAGTTCGTGGGAGATGAGTTGAAAACGCAATTTGAAAACGAAGTCGTTTTCGTTTTCGAAGGAATTGGTATTCTTGAACGGTATCGTGGAAAACGTCATGGGTTGTGAGTTGAAAGCATTGATATTAAACCCCTATAGTAGGCTAGATTAGCAGTCTCCTATACCTCCGCACAGGCGCGAGCGTAGCAAATTGAAGACTCAACCGGCCCATTTCAAGATGGCGATTTGGTGTTTTAATTTATGCTTTTTTAATGCAATAAAGTATTTTACTGGATTGTTTGATATGGTTTTAGCTTGTGCAGCATGGTATTAAACAAAAGAAACAATACGAAGTGATTGCATAAGGGAATTTAGTAATCATTTGGTGTTAAAGGCTAGTATGCTTACCTGTCAACCTGGCGGCAATCTTGAGAACTATTTGGCCACAAATCGCTCCCATTTGATTAACATGTAAACTGTCATTTTAAGATGGCTTCTAATTGTACCGGAAGTGGACCACCGACTGCTGGTCTAGCCAATTATATAGGATGTCTATGGTTGAAAGAGTATCACGAAATCCAAACACTTTAAAAAGATTTGCGTATAGCAAAGAGCTCGAAAAAGTTCTATATTTATTCTAGATGGCAGTGCCTTCATAAACGCAGGCCAATCGAAAGACAAGTTGTATGAAATGATTTGATTGTTGCAATTATGTAAACAAACAGTTGAGCAAGTTCATATCAAAACAATGTTGTGCTGGCATAGGGTTGGCTAGGCTTGTCAAACATGTAATGTAAGTATGAATTTTACTAGTCCTATAGCCAAATGGAACTTTAGACCTACACTGTTGTATTATAAATAATTTTCTACATCTGGGCCTAGGCCAGGGACGGTTTCTGATTTGTTTTATGAGAGTATAATGACACCTTTTCTCGTTCCACACAAAGAAGAAAATTTTTAAATGTCCGCCATTTGTTTACGTATCGCACTTTCCCGCCTAACTCTGCTTATACCGTCAACAAGTGTCAAGTAACTATGGTTACTTGTTGATTATATGCCAAGTGTTTAAGGCTTATTTTAAAACCTTTATTTGGAAGCCTTCCAACAAACTTTTTCAACTTTTTTTTTCAAAAGAGACTATCATTCTATAACCTTAATGTCCATGTAAAATATGAACATTGTAGCCCCACCCGTCTGGTCAGAATCGCGGGCCGACGTATTAGATGTTAGCAGTAGTAGGCAGTAGGCAGTAGTAGGCAGTAGCTAACATCCTTAAAGTGATTTTGAGCATGTTTCAAGCCATTTTTTCACCAAGAAGGAATGGTCGTAGGCCTACCCCAATAAAATTTGGCATGTGTTGTCAGGTACCTAAATCCCTTCGATTGTGATAGTTTTAAAGTTCACATCACGTTACATGACGGCTGGGTAACACCTCGAAATCACCCCAACTCTGCTTGGTGTATAAGGTGCTTGAGTGTGTAGCGCACCGCGGCTTGGCTGCGGCGCCCTAACGGGCACCTAGATGGAAACATACATTTTATAAAAGCCACACATCAATTTTCCAGGAGTTAATTTCATCATGAAAAGCATACTGTAATACTGTAATTAGTGTTATGGACAGTGCACATGCAATGTATAACGATGTATTAATGAATTTTTATACAAATATTAATAAGTGTTTAATTGTTAATACGTTTGTCACAATGCTTTTTCATTATTGCATGTTAAAGCTCAAATCAGCAAAATTCACAAGTATGACTTGATAAAACTTAAAGAGTAATATTTTAAATTTGCTAGTAGATTACCTTACAAACTGCATTTTCCTCTGCACTTGCAAGATGCACAACAGGGTTGTCCATTTGCATAGCACGAACACATCTCCTCATTGCAATCGTTCTCGCACTCGCACACTTGAACTTCATCACAGGAAGACATTGCGTCTGGCGGTAAAGTCCATTTCGGTTCCCACGTTCCCGAAGGTCCTTTGATCCACCCCCAATTTGATGGATCTGGAAGTTGTTGCATAGCGATGTGAGCCGAGCTTGAAGTGTTGTGCGCAGAATATGGTGTCTCAATGCGTCAGAGGTAGGTGGTGGCGATTCCATTGTTTTACTCTTCTGAGTGAATAGCTCTAGGACGACACCCGTTTTACATCATCACTGTGAACTTTTCGAGTAATTCGTATTTTTGTTCGACGATCTCATTTATTGTGGAGGAAAGACTGTTAAAAATAGGTGCTATTTCGGGAAGGAGATTCCGTACTTCCATAAAGACATCTTTCCTTTACCAGAAAACGATGAACAAGTGCCACAGCATAAATGCATGAAAGAATGGCATTGCGGCAGATTTTCGGGCCCAAGAGTTTCAGCAACTTTATGTGCAGGAATCAACCAAATGGTTTTTTCTAACAACAAACTCGATCCACACCTTTTTTGACACGCGGCTCGCAATAACAATGCACAGAACAACTACGTCTGAATCCACAGTTCGCACAAGAACCTCACTGCCCTCACGTAAGACTGCTGATAAATGCAGAATTATACGGGTGTCGGCCTCTTCATGGTTACTTGGTGATATTCTTTCTAGCAAACCGTTCTCACTATTACCGAAAGCAAGATTGTCGTCGGTAACGATAACTACTCCTGTGGACTCGTCAATCGACAAAACAAAATGTCCTAGCATCCTAAACAACTCGGTTTTGTTCTCTTTAGTCCTCAAGAATTCTTGCCAATTGTTAGGTAAGGAATTTGATGGCTTAACCCGACGCCTTACCCCTTGACCGCTTTTATCCCTGGTTTGACCTTTAAGAGAGTCTGTACAATATACGTCCCATATCAAATCAACTCGACGAGCTTTTGTAAATTGAGCTGTAAAGCTGTAATGTGGGGGACATATACATGAGCTGCATACTCTTCAAACGTATTTATAGATGTTTAGGTGGTTTCAACATGATCACAATTGCAGCACCATCTAACAGGATGGCATCGACATGTAATATTGGTTCGCTTGTGTAATCAGGAAATTCAAGACAACAAAGAATGTCCGATTTCTTGCCGGTTTTAAGGTAGCCAACTTGCGAAATCGATGGTGGGCATGGGTTATTCTCATGTTGAAAGAATTTGTCCAGATCTCCATTCCTCATTTGACAACCTATATAAAAGTGTGATAACAGTTCACAGTCACTTTTCAAGGTCTTGATTTGTAGCTGTTGCTTAGTTTTTTTCTACTATGAGCAGTTCCGAAGAGAACGAGTTTATTCTTTTTAAATCATGCATTTTTTCTTCACCTAACTTCTCGATGTTTTCTGTTTTATGAAGCCGATACATGTTAGTGCTTGTTTCTTTAAAGGGGTCGGCATCAAATGAATTAGGTTTACAACATCAGATGCAAAGTTTCTTTGAAAACTTTTGTTCTGTTCATGATGGTGATAATCTATTTCGACCTTGCTTTCAAAATCGGTTACAATCTTGGCTATAGCTATAGACGAAATATGTGTAATAATACTGATTACATCAAATATCAATAAAATATATTAAAGCCATACTCTCACATTGACTTGTTGCTTACTTATGTTAAACCTAAATTTATTTAGGAATTTAGAAAAAAAAATGAAAGAAATCGGTCAGTATTTAAACATGGTACGACCAATATTGTGGAAATTGTATAGTGCGTGACGTCACCACTCGTGACGTAGCTGGATGGGTACAGAGCTTTGCTACCGATCAACTCGAGTGAATGCAGCCGCTCACTGCCCGCCCATTCAATACCATCGCGCACGGGACGGGTCAGTTGAAAAGTGTATGTTCTATGTACACGATGTTAGGATTAGTTCCCTTCATTTTCGAGTCTTCATACACAGAAAGTGAACAGAGGGAAAATCTCAAGAAAAATTATGAAAAAGGAGCCTGGATAAAACAGTTTAGTGGCAGGAAAGGTGATCTTAAAAGGTGTAGTTGTAATGAATGTACATCAACATCAATGGATACCGACACAGAGTGCTTATATTGTCACGAATCGGAAAAAATCACAAATTTGCGTGCTAATTTCGATTATATTACTAATAATGATGGGTTCGAGCATATTTAACATTCATTCTCTCAACACTGCTAGGCAACAGTTTTTGTTACTCTCCACATGTAAAGACCAACGATATATAGGATTTAAAGTCGCATACGGGAGTACTGTGGACTACTTTGACTAAAAGTGATTCGACTTTAATGATTTCTTTATCATTGTAAGGATTAGAACAATGTATACATTTGTAACGCGATTTTAACCCACGGATTAATATGAAAACCACATTTCTGTATCATAAACCTGATTTTGATTTTGTTGTTCAATATATCCACATTAAAACACTTACGCGACACACATTAATTATTTATAAAACTAAGAATTATTCGGTATGTTTGCCGTCTCTTTGTATGACTCACTTATCACGAACGAACTTAAAAAATAACCTAGAACCTAAAAGAAGACAAAATCCACACTTCAACTTTGTTCGTTAAATGTTAACTGTAGTCTGTAATTATTTATAAAACTAAGAATTATTCGGTATGTTTGCCGTCTCTTTGTATGACACACGTATCACTAACTTTAAAACTACTAGAACCTAAAAGAAGACATCCACATTTCAACTATATAGGTATGTTTGTTAACTGTAGTCACTGAGCCATCCATATACTCTTCACATATCTCGACAAACCTTGTAATGCTATTCACTATCACATTAATTAAATTAGTACATAAAACACTTGTAGAGCTGTCACTGTGCTAGAACAAATCTGCGAACACTTCATCCACACAGAATGTCAACCCCTTACTAAATACAACACGTGTTCTAACCGAGTGTCTACCCTCGCCCGGCCGGCTCGGTCAGCTCAGCAGGTTCCCATCCACCTGCGTCACATGCCCCCAGGCGCGCGTCAAAACAAACCGTTGTATAGGGTATAGGCCTCATACAAGGTTGCAAAACTGTCCGGCATTCTTATTTTTTGTACACCTTCTTGTATTAAAAAAATACTTCGTCCATTGTGATTTAATGCCTTTAATAATCTTAACACAAGTACAATAATTATTGACTACAATAGTTTCATTAAATTTCTGCTTCCGCGAATGAAATACAATTTTAATATAGAACATGATTCAAACAACAACTAAGACGAAAAAAATTACACTTAGGCTCTGTCAAACATTTCAATTAAAATATCGCACGTACACATTAGCAAAAATACATATAGCATTTTTGAGATCAAATTACATTTTGAGCATAAATATAAAAAAACAATCATAACCAATGGAATCCTCACTCGATTACTTATTAATTGAATGGTCACAAGCCAAGTTTAGGTAGATATCCAGTAATAAACTGTAATCAGGTCAGTGGTCAAGAGTCAGCCATGTACTACTCTTTATCACGTTACGTAGGAAAAGAACAACAAATAGGCTCACTGTTGGAAAGCATGGTGATACCATTATGTTATGCTTCTAAAGATCAATTAGTTAAAAATACCTGCTTGAATGAAACATGTAAAACTATAATGGAGGTCAAAGGTCAAACTTAACACGATACCATTAATAAAAGTTCATACCATGATCTAAATTAGAACTCAAAATTTATTTCTCAATGGAAAAAGTAGTCGCAAGGCGGGTTTTGATCAATAGCCGCATATTTATTGTTATCAGGTCAAAGGTCAATTTTGTATCAAATCTATTGATAATTGCAACAGAACATATATTTATAATGTTAGGAAAAGTATTTTCCTAACAAAATTGTCGATTTTTTATCAAATGTATGACGTAAATACATTTTGTGTCAGTTTTTTTAAAATATTTGTGCTCTCACTTTGGACACCCCTAGAGGCCAAACGGTTTAAAAATATTTTAGCCTTCTTGTCTTTTTGAACTCGGCTATTTTTTCTGAGTATATGGTCAAGATTTCATGCTTCTATCACAAAACGCCGAATTGGTCTCAATATCGTTTTTTTTAAAGCCATTTTGTTTTTGGAAGTGCGATCATTGGAAAGCTTAGTCGGTACTATCTTAAAATGTACATTGCACGTGACACAGTTAACCGATTTTTTTTCTGATACCGATTTGTAGGTAATTGTATGTTCTATCTATTGCTTACAACCAATTTCTGATAATCATATGATTCCATTGTTAAAAAATGCAGACATGGCAAAAATAGTGTAAATAATTTTACTAAAATGTGATTCAAGCATAGATTCACAAATTATTTTGGTCAGTTAGCGCTTTGTTTTTATACATTATTATGATTTATAAAACTAACTCATGAACAACAGATATAAAAAATGCGGATTATTGCTAGTTTTACATATGCGTTGAACGCTATGCATTTTCAGTGGATTGTAAGCTATTTAACTATGTTTTTCATCCAACTTCATTTTGTCATTGCTAGTATAGAATTACATTTTGAAAGTAGTTCCTACAAACAATACATGCAAATGATAAAATTTAATAATATTAAATATGTGTTTAAAGATTTTTGCAGAATAGTCGATTTTATGGAATTTTCAGTCTCAAAAACGGAAAAGTGGAAAAGTGCAATTTTCATGTGCAAAATTTATTTGGTGGCACTTATTTTCTTGGAAAGTAAATCGGAGAAGTCGTTTGTCCTGGACAGCAAAGATATTAACGCAGACATGTTTAAATAATCAAAAACGTCCGAGAAAATGGTGCAACAATAGTTCATTGGAGGTCACAAGCATAACAATTTGGAAAAAGGTACTTAATGACCTAATGAACAATAATTGATATGGATACATTGAAGATTTTACTCCATTAACTCACTGGAGGTGAACAAATTAAAATATTTATAAATAACAATTTTATGGTAAAAATTATATTTTTGTAATCTGTTTAATTCTCATTATTGGTTTGTCATGTAATTATTCACAAAAAGTTTCAAATTTTGTAAATAAAAATATATATGGGGTCAGTAAAGGTCAAAAGGTCATATCGCGTTACAATCATAAACCGTCGAAATTTCGATTAGCCTAAATATCACCTTTTCACAAACATTTTTAAGTTCGATACTTATGATTAGTGTAATTAACTCTAAATCGCAGGTAACAATTTTGTCAAAACCCGAAACTCAAAAAGAATTATTTCAAAAATGTATAATCCCAAAATTCTAAAATACAAATAACTGTTCGATAAATTGCAATAAAAGTATATTACTTCTTTATTTATCTTTCAGGACAAATTATGTGTTTGCATTTTCTGCATTTTCTTTTGCGTTCGAAAATTCTTGTACAGGAAGCCGAGGAGTCTTGACATTTTTAGTCTCAAGCTATCCACGTAACGATTCCACTTTCGATCTGAAGAGATATACAGACCCAAGGGCTTGACACTGCCAGTTACTGATATTTTACTGACCTGTATGATGTATTCAAAATTTATGGTATGAGGTGACGTTTTTAGTCGTTGACACACAGGCCGGAAGATCGTAAAGTCGGGAGGATAAGCATGTAGATGACAAACAACAGGAGACCAATGGCGCTGCCCTGGAGTGACCCGGATGTGACGCTTCTAGGACGTGAAG
The DNA here is from genome assembly GCA_024449915.1 of Sweltsa coloradensis. Classification (NCBI taxonomy): domain Eukaryota; kingdom Metazoa; phylum Arthropoda; class Insecta; order Plecoptera; family Chloroperlidae; genus Sweltsa; species Sweltsa coloradensis. The sequence continues at coordinate 14,913 of JAMZAV010001968.1, read as the reverse complement.
TGGCGCCTCCGAAGATAACACTGTTGCCGGCCAACCAAGAAGAAGCTGCACCATTGTAGTAGGTTTCCTCTGATTCCGTCATGGTGCAACTTGTTCAGAAGTAGGTGGTGTGGCACTGAGTCGAACGCTTTACTCCGGCCCAGAGAAACAACGTCGATTTGCTTCATGTTTAATTGGTCGTATGTGTATTGACATTATTCAATGAGTTGCATCAACATGGTTGTGCACGAGCACGACCGCTTTGGTAAAACCCCAGTTTGAGTGTTATTGATCAGCCCGTTCCATTTCATGTGATCGTATATGCGAATGCAAGGGATTGTCCTCTTAAACAACCCTTGGACGTCCCTACACAATTGTCCTATTCGCAACATACGCACGAGAAAAATATTTATGTCGGCCTATAATGAAAATTAATGAAATCACTAAATTACTCTCTTCAACCACAATCTTTAATTCATAACTATAAGAGTACGTTTCCATCACAATACAATGTCTGTACATTCTCTTTCATTTCGATAATTAAAGTTATTTGTTTTCCTGTCAATTTTGTTTTGCTTTTTATTTTGAAACATTTAATTATTTTTCCGTTTTCCATGGGTGTAATAGGCTCGTGAGTTAATAATGCGGGGCCAATATTTCCTTCTTTGGTTTTAACTCGTGCTAAGTTTAGCAAATAGTGACGTAATAGTAAATTTAATACCAATTAAATATCTCAATTCGCCACCTGACTTTACCCTCACCTACTTATGTACAGAAGTTAATTTTAATTAAAGTTTGTCAAGTTTGTCAAGAATGCAGTCATGGGTTGACCGAGGTTTTAATTTTATTGTGCGCAACATCTAGAGGGAGGTGTTCACTCAAGCTACGCATTTCTTTTAGACATCCGTGCTTTGAGTGTGTATAGGTAAGACTTAGCTGTATTTTAACAAAAATGTTTAGAACGGATAGTTCCATAGCTGAAATTGAAGCTTAAAAAAATAAAGAAGTTAAAGCAATGGTTTCATCACTTAAAAATACAAGCCCACAAATAATGAAAACTAACTAATATACCCAACAACGCAACACATTGTAGACGATTTTTGTCAAGTTAGTTGGGCTCAAGAAAACCAGTTTTTTCCGCAGAACGCAGAGGGTTAGTTTGGAACACTTGGAAGCTCTATCGTTTGTCCTGTCGGGTTGTGGTTTGAACCAAAATGATAACTAAGAAATGTTAAAATGTGACAGATAGCAATATGCGCTATTCCCCTGTTAATCTCGTCCCAAAAATTCAAAATTTTTGAATGAAAATTGGAGGTTGAAAAGCGATCCAGACTGTATGTAAAATTAGCTGGATTTGCTGATCAAGTGAATTTTTAAATTGATATTTAACATAGTAAAAAGGGTTGGCCTGAGCTCATCACTAACATTGTTTTAACCCATAACCTAATGTACATGTAAAATTTGAACGACATAGCCACACCTGTGTGGTCAGAATCGCTTGTAAATCGAATCTGACGAATTAGGCAGTTATTATTTGTGGTTGTGGTAGTGGTGGCATTTTGAGCAATTACCTTTCTTTCATTTTTACCGAGAAGGAAAGTTCGTACATCTACCAATATTTGCATGTGTTGTCATGTACCAGTATCCTCCCGCTTATGACAGTTGTCAAATTCACCTCACGTTTCATGAAGGCTTAGTGACACGTTAAAACCAAAAAGGATTGAGATTAAAACTTCACAACTCGGCTTGCTTTTCCACTGGGCCGCACTGAGTGCGCCGTCAGTGCGCACTGAAACGTCACAGTCACGTGATGCACGGCACCAGTGCTGCCCTGAGTGCAATTGTCAGTGGAATACGATTATTTTTTCAGTACATAATATTGACTGGCAACCTTCACTAACAATTATTGACAGCGAGTATATATTATATGTCTTCGTACGATTTCGAAGCAATTGTGTGGGATGCGAATGTGGAAAAAGTCGAAAGCAACGGCCTATGCATACAATCGGCTATCTCCAGTCACCAGATGTTATCTCGTGTATGTCGAATTCGCTTCCTTATTGGTTTATGTAAATTAAATACATAATATTACGATAGTACATGTTATTATACTTGCTCCAACGATAGAATGCACATTGGGATTGGGTTAAAACACATTAAAACATAATTTTAATGACTAATTTGAATCAAAATTAAATTTTGGGTTAGAGCTACGAATTATTCCAATTTAAGGGGATGATTTAGGGGGCAATCAATGATAACCAGTGGAAAACGCCGTAAGTTGTCTGAGTGGACTAGCACACCGCGGATTGGCTGCGGAGCCCTGACGTGCACCTAGATATCAGGACCACCAACAGAGGTAGCTTATGTTTAACGCGAACGACTCCGATTCGGAGGTTACGGGTTTGATACCCTGCACTGGCAATTCTGACAAAGTTTTTTCGTTATGAATGTAAATGCCATGCAGGGATACTTTTAAACTTCATCTGGACGTACACCCTGGACCAGAAGTAAATCAAGGGCAGGGTGTAGTAGGTACAACTCGACCCCTTTGTATTGGGATTTTTTGGGCGTTTAAACGGAAAAGATTATTCGCCCCTTTCGCCTTTGATTAGTCGAGGTTTGACTTTCCCTTTTCCCAAAGGGGGGGGCCCCAAACCCCAAAACGCAATAAATGTATATTAAAAAGCCCGGAAAAGGGTCACTTAGATTTAAATCTGACGTTTACCCCTAAAGCGGGCATTCCTTCGTAGAAGCAGGTAAAACTTCATGATGATAGATGATAGATAGATATTTTTTTTTTCCAACTTGGGGACTAGTACAGTGTACAATTTAAAACTTTTTTGGCAGAGAAAGTAAATAGTCTAAAATTAAAAATTAAATAAAAAAATTTGATAGTTTTTAAATGTATACACATTTGTTAGAAAAAAGAATATTTGGAAAAAAGGCATAATTGATAATTGATATGGTATTGATATTTGTATGTTGATGATTGTAATATTGATTTTTATATATTGTGATTCTTTAATTTGATTAATAATGAAAAACACAGGGTTTATGTTAAATTGGTAGATGAAAAAACCCAATAGCAGGCGCACTATAAAATTAAAAACTCATTTTATAAAAAAGAAAAGTTGGATAAAAAAAAAATTTTTTGATGGGGTTTGTGATAAAAATTGTGTGGCACAAAAAACGAAATTGTGCGGGATTGTGTCTAGTATAATATAAATTGTTTTAAATTGATTAGTGTTTATGGAAAAATTAGAGTAGAGAAAAAATTTGCCCTACTTTTTTAAAGAATTCTATAGAATAAAAAAAATTGGAAAAAAAGCAAAAATTGAAGATTTTTGTGAAAATTGCTAAGGGCACAGAAAAACAGAAATTTATGTACATTTGGGAACTGTCTATAGTAAAATATTTAATATATATAAAATTTAATTTTTTTTAATTTTGTTTTTTTTTATTTTTTTTGTGTGTGTAAATTATTGTTGATTAGTGTTTATTTTAAAAGTTATAGATGCAAAAAAAAGAATGCCCTACTAAAATTAAGAATTCATAGGGAAAAAAGAAAAGTTGGATTTTAAACCCAATATTGTTTGTTTTATTGTGATGGGAATTGCTGATGGCACAAAAAACACCCAATTTGGAGGTTTGTACAGCGAATGGGTCTTATATACTACCCGCACAACCCGGGAAGCTTTGGTAAGCACAAAATATATTAGATAAAAAATTTTGTTACATCTTTGGGCAAAGGGAAACTTTTTAAAATTTTTAATTACGTGCTTTTTTGGGGTTATACTCTAGTTAATTTGTAAAAAAATTATAATGAAAAAAGAATTAACGGGCCAAAATATTTACATGGGAGGTAGTAAATTGAGGGATTTAAAAGCTTTTTGGCGGGAAGATATGATTTCAACTTATTTTTAAAAGGAAGGGGACAGGGGGGGGGGTTTTAAATTTGGTCAGGGAGTTTTTTGGTAAGGTGGAAGATAGATTTCGGGGGCCTTGTCGAAAGGGGCGCAGATTGTGGGGGGGCCTGTATATGTGGGGTTTGGGCTCTAGTGTTAAAAAATGGATGCACAAAAGCTTTTTAGATGGAAGAGGTTAGGTTTGGGGTGTGAACAAAATTTGGGGCCCTGTTTGGGTTAAGGGTACATTCCCTAGAGTAAGAATACCAATTTTCCTTTAAAAATTTCTCTACTTTAGTGTCTTCTGGGGGACACCAGCTATGATACGAAACCGTTTCTTTTTTTGGAGAATGAATATTCTGTTCGAAATGGGGGGAAGCCCCCCAAAAATAGCAGGCCATATGATAAGTGAGAGTGAATGTGTGCAAAGAAACTAGAATAGGATGTGGGGGTAACTATTTTTTTTGAGCTTTTTGGATTGAGTAGCACCCAAGTAATTTTTTGCTGGCAACGGGGGTTTTACATGGATGGACCAGTTTTTGATTATCATTTAGTGCAAGGCCTGGGAATTTGACTTTTGTGAGCGGGGGGGAAGTATCAGAGTAAAGACGAACAAGGGGACTGGCAGTGGGGTTTCTTAAAAGGGGTTTTGTGAAAGTATAGATAAATTTTTTTAAAGGAGCGGGGAGATGGTGAGTTTTTTGGGCCGGGGCCCAGTATGTACTTTAAACGTAACTTGATTGTTTTTTTGGGGGGGGGGGCCTGAATGGGTTGGAGTTTGGGTATTGTCAGCAGTTGGCGGGAGTCATCACATATTGGGTGAGATGCCCTCTTTTAAGTAGGCGGACGGTCTTTGAAAAAAAGGAATAGGCAAATTTGGCCCCAAAAATTTGATCCCGGGGGAAACCCCGCAGCTATTGGCAGAGGTTTAGAGGGGGGGTTGTGGTGACGGTTGGGACTTTTAAATTTTTGGATTTAAAACTTTTTTGGGGAAGGCCAGAAAAAAAAGAGGAAATCCAATAAAAGGGGCTACCCCCGGATCCCCGTAAGTATGTAGTTTGTCGAGAAGAATTTTGTGACCAAGGGTGTCGAAACCCTTGGGTCATGTCGTAGAAAAAATCCTAAAAGGTTTTTGGCGCCTTTGTCGAGAGCAGAATAGAGGGGGGAAAGAAAACTGTAGATTGCACTGGGGGTTTGGATTTTTTTTAAAAAAAAAACCCGTGTTGACTAGGGGATAATGTTGTGGTGATTTAGAAATGATTTTGATGTTTCGTGCATGATATATTCAAATTTTTTGGGGGAAAGATAAAAAAGGAGGGGGTTTGGGACGATAGTTTGTTTTTTCAGATTTTTTACCTTTGTTTTTAAAAATGGGTATAATTTTTGCTCCCTTTTAGCTTGGGAGGGGAAAATGCCTTCCAGAAAAAGGATCTTTTTAAAAAATGTGGGCTAGGGGGGCCAGAGAGATAGTCCTTTACACTTGGATAGAAGAGACCCCGCCTTCATCTGTCCAATGATTTTTTTTTGGAAACCCAAAATTTTTCCAAATTTTACCATAGCAAATTTTTCAAGAGGAGGGGTAGGATAGAGAAAGGGGTTATGGCCTAAGGGGAGGTGGAAGGGGTTTACGAGGGGGGGGATATTGATTGGCACTTTGGGTTTAAAAAAAAATTTTACTAAATTGATGAAAAATTCTTTAAAAAAAGTTGCATTAAAGAAAATGCATCTGATATAATTCACCTTTAAATGGTTAGCGTGAGGTCGCTTTTTGGGTTTTTAGGGGCAGTGGTCTGTGTTTTTGATCATGGCCCAAAAGGTTTGTTTTTGAGGGGGTTTTCCAAATTTTCGGGGGAGATTTTTGGGATTTCATTATAGTAAAGGTTTAGCTTGAGTATATTTTAAAGGCTTTGGGATTTTTTTTTAATTTCACGATATTGTTTTTTTATGTTTGGGTTTGTTCGAAATTTTCCAGTTTGGAATGGGGGGAATCTCAAGGCCCCTGGGTTTTTCACATGCAGATCGTGCGAGTCCGGGGGGTTGCCCTTTTAGGTTTAGTAAGAGGACAACTTTTTGGGCGGAAATGATTTGTTAAATGACAAGGAATGTGGAAGGGAAATTTCTTGAGAGGAGTTCGTCCACTTTTCCAGGAAGGGCCCGGAAATCCCAATTTTTCAGAAATTAGCTTTGGTCTGAAAGTTGGCTGTTTTTTTTTGGTTTTTTGGAAAAAATTTTTCCTTTTTTTAAATTTTTGGGGGGAAGGGGTTTTTGTTGGAAAAGGGAAGGGGTTGAGCTTAGGAGATGGTGACAGACAGACCTGTGTCTTTTGGAGCTTGCCAGAACATAAATTGGGGTTTAAATAGTTGTAAGATTTTGTCAAAAAGGGGAAAACAAACTTGTATCATTTGCCCGCGATTTGGTTGGGACAATGGTCTCCTTGATTTTAAAATAAATTTGAACTAAATCGAGCATTTTGTTGAGCTGGGGATTTTTTTTGAAAAATCTACATTATGATCACTACTAAAATGATATCTGCTTTTGGAAATTTTTTAGTGATAAAAAGAGTTTCCCTCGTCTAAACTTGAGGAGAAAAATATTTTAAATCGCCCCCGAGGAGATCGGTATAGGGCGGATTTGAATAAAAGAAGTTTCTGTTTCCCTATGGTGCCCAGGAACCTGCGGCACATTCAAAAAAATTTCTCAAAGCAAATACGATTTTACCTCAGGAATAGAATCAAGTTAAATGAGGTTTTAAACGAGGGGGTTGGGAAATCCCCCATGGGAAAGAACTTTGGGTCGACAGAAAAATTTTACATTTTTCATAGTTTTGGGAAAAACAGAAAGAATTTTTTCATGAAGAGTGAGCCAAAGTTCTTAGAGGCCGAATTATCGGGGATAACGCTTAGTTAGTTTAAATTTGAGTTCTTTAATTTTTTTAGGGGCAACAGACCTTGAGAAATGCAAAATTTTTGGGAACTTTAAAGGGTTTTCCTTTTGGGTTTTTTGGGGGGAAGGGGAAAAAGAGGGGTGGTTTTTAGGGAGGAGCATTTGGGGGGAGGCATTCGCCTTAAGGTCTTAGGTTGGTCATACTTTATGTCATGGAGTGTTTTAAAAAACTGTGGTGTCTAGGTAAAGTGAGGTGATTTCTTTTTCTGTGATTTTATCAGTAACTTAAAGGGGATTAGGGTTTATGAGTCAATTTTCAACTAGGGTGGGTTTAAAGGGGGGGTTAAAGGGCCCTTTTTATTTCTTTTTTGAAATTTTTACGTAAGAATTTCTAAATAACTCTCTGGGACCAAAAGTTTTTTAGTTTTTTTGCCTATACCTTCACCCTTTTCATCAAATCATAGTTGCTGGAATAACAAATTTTCCCTTTAATTTCCCTTTGCATCTTGCACTTCATTTTATCGTTCGACTTCGAGTTGCCATGTGGAAAGACTCCTACAAATCACCACTCCCGAAACATTCACCGTCACGATTTTACTTCGAGGGCAGGGACGAAAAGTTGGGGCTTCAGCAGTTGGGTAATCTCCACCAAGACCATTTTACTCCGAAGGCAGGGGAATGGTTGCGCTCCAGCATTTGGGGAACATCGTCCACAAAGAATCGGCATTCGGCATTCTCCAGTCACGAAACCCATTCGAGGGCAAGGGAAAATCGTTGCACTTTAGCAAATTAGGCAAACATCCACCCAACTCGAGGTGGCTCCCAAGGGGAGGGGGCGTGGTTGCTTCCACATTTGGGGAAACAACATCATCCACAAAAAACTTTAGCTAGCTCCGGGGGACGGGGCGATAATTTTTCCCCTCCCGCAGTTGGTGAACTTTTTTCCACAGAAAATCGAGGGCTCCGAGGGAAAAGGGCAATAGTTGGCTTCAGCGTTTTGGGGGAAAAAAACATCCAAAAGAGGGCTCTAGCGGGGTCCGAGGACAGGGCGATTGTTGCGATCCAGCAGGTTTGGGGAATTTTACCTCCGGATTCGAGCTTTGGGTCAGAGGGCAGGGGGCGATATGTGCACTCCAGATTTTTGGGTTCTTCCCTTTTTTAGGATTGTTTTTTGGTTTCAGTTTTACGATGACTTGTGGAAGACGATCCATCAAAATTTTTGGGGGGGGAAACAAAGCTTTTTATTCCCCCCGGTTTTATCAATGCACCGATTGTTGTTTGGGTGCCATGATAGTACAAACATTGGGCTCATTTAATTTGATTTATTTTTAAAATTTCCCCAGTTGTTTTTGGGGGAAGGGCCCCCTTTTGGGAAATGTCAGTTGGCAAAACCACTTTTTTGTAAAACAACCCTCAAAGTTCCCAAATGTCTTTCCCCGCCCTTTAATGTTGGCATTGACTTTTATCGACAGGGGGAATTCGGGGCATCTCGGCGTAAAAAAATTTCCTGTGTATGCTAAAACGAGCCCAAATTTGGGATGTTTTCTTGCATGTCCGATTAACTGATAAACGTCATCCATTAAATTTAAGGGATCTTTACATTTTTAAAAGAATTAGGCCATTTTGAATTATCAGAGTGGCCACTGTTTTTTCGTTTTCTGGAGGTTGGGTCTTCTATTTTTTTCTTTAAATTTTCGAGGCTGGTTCCAGGGTGGGGAAATTTTCAAACAATAATCCTTTTTTGCTTTAAGTATGACATCCGCTGAACATAGAATCGCTAAGTACTAGTGTCAAAGATTTTTGGGTCAGTGGGGGTAATTAGTGCGTCCCTTTTTGAGTTAATTTTGGGGTAGGGATGTTTGGCCAGGATTCTTGTTTTGGAATTTGGAATCTTTTTTGGGTTGCGGAATTTTTGGGGTTCTAGTTTCATTGGAAGGGAAACGGGGGGGAAAGGGCATTTTCCCAATTTGAGAGCTTTTTAAAACTGTTTTTTTTCACCCAATTCCCCCTAGGCCTTTTTTTTAATGCTATTAGTATTTGACAAAATTTCCCGGAGTTAGGCCCTGGACTGTTTGATATGTTGTGAAATCTTTAACAGATCTTAGAAGAAGGCCCAAAAGTTTGGCAAAATTTCCCGGCCATCATTTATCTGCCTAGAAGCCCGTGTGTGTGGCTTTGAGGAATCGGCAGGGTTTTTGAGATTGGGCTGACAAAAAGGGATAGACTTACTATTTAGGCCCAAAAGGGTTTTCAGAGGGCCCCGGGGGGCCCATGCTTAATTGGCATTGTTTTGATTTTTGGGCCCCTCATTATATTTTTTAAAAAGTGTAAGCCCCAAACCTTTTTTTTTCAGGTCAGAAATTTGGGGGGGGCCCTGCTTTTTGTCAAAATCCTTTAGACGAAAAATTTTTCACCCTTTCAGTGTCAAAAGTCCGAACAGGAGCACCTCAATTAACTTTTTGTTAATAAAACACTCGTGGCACTTCATCATGTAGTAATTGGATCAAGCGCCAGCAAATTTAAAAAGCTTATTCAGTTGTCAAAAATAAAAATAAATAAATTAAAACAAAATATGCAATGCTAATGTTGGGATTTTTTCACTGTATGCATCCTATCCGGTCACTGTATACGATATTGCACTGGCAGTTACTGCATGTGGACATGCGACAGAAGCGATTACAGGAAGCACCATGTTCCCATGTTTAATGACTTCAGCTAGGAAACTCACATTTTTATGTATTAATTAAACAATTCCACCCGTCTAGTGGCAGGAAGCTAAACAAGCTGACTATAAAAAGTAATGCAATAAATCGTAGTGGGACGTTAACGTTCTATTAATTCAATTCAATTTATTTTTTTCCAATTATTACATCAGTACATGGTGACAGTATCTCTTTTTTTGCTCAAGTAACAAAGATTGTGGCAGAGCATAAGTCTAGGAAACCTGTATCGACAATGTATTGTATTTCTCCATTCAATCAGCCAAGTGTGTTACCGTAGTACCGTACCTAAGCAGCTAAGCCCAAGCGCGTCACAATACATGAAAATAAATACACGGTTTTGTTACATGTCTACGAGCACGTCAATACGAAAATTTATAAAACTTGTGTTTGGCCTACACGTATTTTCGAAAATGTTTGCTTTTTATTTTCATTTATTCATACTAGGAGGCAGTGATGAGATTTCTGTCTTTTGACTTTAAATATAAATTTTTGATTGTTACTTCGGTCCATGGCATCTGTTCAATACGTGCCTTTCGTTTTGTGTGGAAAATATATCATTTACTCACTTTACAACTCACATTATTCATTTCCTCTGGAATATTAACAACATTTATTGGTCCTCCGGAAAGCCGGATAATATCGTTTTATCCGGATTATTTGGTAATTGTTAACGCCCACGGGGAAAAAGTGTGAGTTAAAGTGAAGTTTGTGAAGCGGGTTTACGCATTTTTCCTATGCTGCAATGGATCAAACTCCTAGCAAGGAAACGTGTTCTCAAGTGTAATGTGACTCGTCTTGAAAAAACACCATCAACAACGTGCAGACCGGTGAGTTATCAATATCATCAATCAAGGTTCATAAAGAACGAGTGCATCAACTTTCTACAGAAAGCGACAGCCTACTGCACGCCGTCAGTGCTGCGTCGGAAGATGATGCCGAATTCGAGCAGTATGAGACTGTATTAACGACGTTTTTTGAAAGGTTGGTGGCCATTAGGATTAGATTATTGGACCTAGGAACCGATCACGTGGGCGCTGTGACAACCACGTCCACCGAAGCTAGGCCTAGACCCAGTGAAGTAAGGTTACCTAAGCTTCAGCTGCCGACGTTTGAGGCAGCCTACGGGTTTTTGGCTATCATTCAGAGATCTCTTCGAGGCGGCAGTACACAACAACAGTCAATTGTCTGGAGTGAGAAACTGCAATATCTTAAGTGTTCCTACAAGGGAGGCTGCTGCTTTACTCCAGTCTATTCCTGTGACCAGCGCTAATTACAGCCGAAGCGTGGGAAATTGTTGACGTCACGACTCCCCGATACCAAAATACGCGGGAAATCGTAGACAGAGTTCTAATGCGTATGTTCTCCCAGTTCTGTCCTACAACAGGAGTCAGCTGTTGCATTACGCAAGTTGTTAGCACAACTTTGGAATGTACCAGGTCCTTGGCAGTTCTTGGTAAACCTGTCGAACATTGGACGCTGTGCTTGTGTTCCACACCGCTGGTAAGATGGACAGTGATCTCGGCGTCAAGGGAGCTGTCCTCACAACTAAGGAGCCGACAACTTTCAAACAGTTAACTAACTTCATTGAGCACCGTGCTCGAGCACTCGCTGCTGCGGGTAGCCCACCCTTAATCAAAAGGGGTTTCCTTCACCCAGTAGTACAAAGTCAACTTCCCCGAAGCAGACGACTTCACATCTCAGTGTGTCTCAGCAACAGGGATTCCATCATGCGTCAAGTGCGCGGGAAGTCATTTCCTTCACAAGTGTCGTCACTTTCTTAACGACAACATACACGACCGTCATTCATTTGTAAAGAGCAAATCATTATGTTTCAATTGTTTAGGGGCCAAACATACTGCTAGAGACTGTACTTCCGGTAGTTGCTGCATGTCCCAAAAAACTCCCACCACACATTGCTGCATTTCAATGAAACAGTCTCAGGGGAACAACAAGATGAGGTCAAGTCTACGGAGTCTACTGCCGTCTCCTCCATTTTCAAGGGAATCGATTTCGTCAATGGTGTTGCTTTAAAACAGCCATAATCAATGTGCGGGATTACATGGTGTAAGCAGACCTTACGAGCGTTGTTAGATTCAGCTCTGAGGCTAGTTTGTTACAGAAAAACTGTGTTCAAAAGCTTGGATTGCGAGCACAGTCGACTCAGGTGTGTGTCTCAGGTTTGGCCTCCACTAGCGTAGGCAAGTGTCGTGGCGTCCTACAATTGAATTTTACTTCAACATTCAATAATGAAGAGTCCTTTGCCGTCGAGGCTTTAGTTCTGCCAAGGTTACAGGAACTCTTCCGAGAAATCAAGTCAATATTGAGGGAAATTGGTCACATTAATGGCTTAAGTTGGCAGACCCAAACATTCAACATTCCAGGAAGTATCGATGTTCTTCTCGGAGCAGATGTTACCCATTGATTTTGCGCTCTGGTCGTTGTTCAGGAAACATTGGTTCACCCATAGCACTGGAAACAGCACTTGGATGGGTACTTTTGGGTCCCATTAATGCACCTGGTCCTAAGTCACCAATAGAACACTGCATGTTCAGTGTGACATGGACAATACTTTGCGTAGATTCTGGGAATTAGAAGAAATACCTTCTGCAACTTTCTGACTCCAGAAGAGAAGCTGTTTGGAAAAGCATTTTGAAAAGTCTCACCGGAGAGACGATTCTGGTAGATTTATAGTTGAACTTCCATTTCGGAAAGACAGCCCGAGGCTTGGGCTATCCCGCAATCAGGCGGTTCATCGACTCGCTTCCCTGGAGCGTCGGTTGGGAAAAACCAACCTGATAAAAGGCAGCAATATGATGAGTTCATGTCTGAATACTTGTCACTGGGTCACATGGGCTTGTTCCTCAAAGTCAACTAACCAAGCCCTTGAGTGAAGTGTATTACATTCCTCACCATCCAGTCATGAAGGAGAGCAGTACAACCACAAAGTTGAGGGTTGTATTTGACGCTTTCAGCGAAGTCTTCTTCGGGTGCATCCTTGAATGACAAACTAAAGGTTGGACTAAGCTGCAAGACGATATCGTTTCCTATACTGATTCGGCCGAAAAAAACATCGTTCCTCTAGTAGCCGATATCGCCAAAATGTATTCGACCCAAAATTTGGGTTGATCACTCACATGTCGATTATCAAAGAATAGTGTGGAGAACGAAGCCAGGTGAACCAATACAAGACTTTAGACTGTTAACAGTTATTATGGTGAAGGTTGTTCTTCTTATCTTGCCACGAAATGCCTTCAACAACTGGCAAGGATGAAGGGAAAAATTATTTCCAAAGGCAGGGAACCTGTTGTGGGTAAGGGACTTCTACGTCGACGACTTGATGACGGGTGCTGTACCATTGCGAGGCTCGTCAGCTTCAGAATGAACTTATTCAGCTAACGAACAAGGGTGGTTTCGAGCTCCGCAAATGGTTATCGAATACCCAAGAAGTTATCGAAGCAGTTCCGGAACCAATGCGAGAACTTAACATGCCTTTGATCATCGATGAAGATAAATCGGTAAAAACATTGGACTTCAGTGGCATCCAGCAGCTGATCAGTTCTCATTACTGTAAACCAACCCCCTAGCCAGAGTGTTATCACCAAACGCAAGTTACTATCTGACCTTGCCAAGTGTTTGATCCCCCGGGATGGCTTTTTACCAGTGACCATTAATGCCAAGCTATTGTTTCAATCATTGTGGAGATTAGACGTTGGATGGGACGATGAGCTTCCAGAAAACATCTACAATGCGTGGAGACATATTGCGAAAATCTTCCCCTCATACAAGACATCATAATTAATCGATGCATTCAAGCACCCCAGCCAACAATGTCAGAACTTGTAGGCTCCTGTGATGGCCCCTGAAGCTGCATATGCTGCTGTAGTCTACCTGTGCACTATGTACTCTGATGGTACTGTCATGGTTCAACTAGTGGCTGGTAAAACAAAGGTGTCACCGATACGACAGGTCTCCATTCCTCGTTTGGAACTGTGTAGAGCATGCGAGTCATTGCAAATAGCAGAATGACACAACGCTACGCAACACAACGCTACGCTACGCAAGCTACGCTACGCAATGCTACCTATCGCTACGCTACGCTACACAACGCAACGCAACGCAACGCTACGCAACGCAACGCGACGCTACGCAATGCTACGCCACGCAACGCAACGTTACGCAAAGCAAAGCAATGTTACGCAACGCAACACAACGCACTGCAACGAACTTCCAGCAGCACGAGTACGTCCGGCTCGTCCTTTTCTACATTGTGGTGTGGACTACGCCGGCCCGTTCCTTCTGCGGAATACGAAGGGTAGAAGCCGAATAAATTACAAGGGGTATGTCGCCCTTTTCATTTGCTTCTCCACGAAGGCTATCCACTTGCAGCTAGTAAGCGACCTTTCAACACCTGCTTTTATAGCAGCTGAAATACGATTTGTCTCTCGTCGTGGCAAGCCGTTCCCGAACCTGACTTGATGTCCCTCAAGGTTAACCAGCTCTCAAGGTGGAAGCTGCTCCAACAGACAGCTCAGCACTTCTGGCGTCGTTGGTCCTCGGAGTACCTTTCTCGACTTCAACAACGACCCAAGTGGTGGTCTACGCAAGCCAATATCCAGCCTGGAGCTATGGTGCTCATCAAAGACGAGAGGCTTCCTCCTCTTCAAAGGAAACTTGGCCGAGTCTTGAATACTCACCCTGGTTCTGACGGTCTGGTGAGGTCCGCCACTGTGAAGACATCGAGTGGAGTTTTGCAACGACCTATTGTTAAGCTATCCTGCTTACCCTACCCTTTGATGGGAATTAACTCCTTTACCTTTTGTTCTTTCTAACTTCATTGTTATTGTGTTATGTTAAATTGTATGTTTCAAGGTGGGCGGAATGTTTGGCCTACACGTATTTTCGAAAATGTTTGCTTTTTATTTTCATTTATTCATACTAGGAGGCAGTGATGAGATTTCTGTCTTTTGACTTTAAAACATAAATTTTTGATTGTTACTTCGGTCCATGGCATCTGTTCAATACGTGCCTTTCGTTTTGTGTGGAAAATATATCATTTACTCACTTTACAACTCACATTATTCATTTCCTCTGGAATATTAACAACAACTTGTCTGTTTTATGATTTGCCTCAACACATTTATCAGTACACGGATAATGCTATTTCCAAATAGTTGTTAAGTTGTTTATGAATCTTTTGAAGCTATTTTAGGTGAAGAATAAGGTGAATGACAGTACAACAAGCGAGCTAGACAGGGAGGATACACATCAGTTTCACTTCACCCGCTGGGGACTATTTAGGTTATTCAGATGTTATGGTTATTGTGAAGGAAATGGACCTGGGTTGTTTAAGATGGCCCAGTCCTAGCATTTGCAACAAAGACTGATGAAACAAGTGGAAATATCTTTCAGTCAGGATTGCC